>CAKAOI010027236.1:0-35478 GCA_916701655.1 Sebastiscus albofasciatus
CTTTCAGCCCAAACATATATATGTGGATATTTAATTTGCCTAAAAAAAGAAAAAACTGCATGGCCTTTAAATCTGGTGACCTAGCCTTTAAGTAAATGTAAGATAAAGTCCCAAAAGGAGGAAAAGAGGGTAAAATATGAGACTAGCAGTAGGTATTTGAATGGTGACAGGTGTAAAACTACTGATATTTGACCTGTAGGAGTATCAGAGAAAGGACCCGGTACATTTCCACTGATCCACTGATCTACCTTGAGCTGCTGCCCAGTGTAGAGGTGTCTTTTGGCTCCAGTCGATGTCTCTCTGATTGGGATTGCATTCATTTCTCTTCAGAATCTCCTCAACTTGGTCGAAATCCCCTGATGCTGCTGCCTGGTGCAACTCTGTCATTTCGTTGCTGTGGTTGCCTAGCAACAGGTTTATCAACACAGAGCTAACCTGAGCCTGTAAATGGTAAATGCTGCCACCTGCTGTAGATGGAGGATGAAACCAAGGTGTGTCTCTTTTAAGTACACTGAAGTGATAGAACTTAATGTGCATATATGCATTGGCGCCCCCAGAATCCATAAATCCATAAAACCAAAATCCATAACTAAATGTCAGGAATTCTATGCAGATTAAATAGGCGAGTTGAAAACGATGTCAATATGAGAGTTAAAGATTCTCTATACAATATTAAGAGCATTAAAGGGACTGTTTGTAACTTCTTACACGTATAAATCATTGCGGGTCGGTGTCCCATGCGCGCTCGCGTGTGGCTACGCTGTTCAGACTCAGACTCCAACATAAACTACACGGAAGAACCAAAACCGCAAAGTTATATCTAGTGAAGCCCGTCTGTTGAACAGTGTTGGCCGCGGTCGGAAAACACCTCTCTTTGTAGTGTCTTTTGTCTCTATGGAACCCTGTTTAATGTGGGCTGAGCTGGGGAGGGGTCTTAATGTTTGTTTGTTTTGGGACACTTGTTACTGCACGGATTTCTTGATGAAAACACCAGAACTGAAGATTTAAGCCCCAGTATCATAATGGATATGCAAATGTGATCACTTTCAACATAATTAAACTGTGTGACTGTAAAACTCAACATATTTAAGGCCAAAGAGCAAGAAGACTGGCCTTTTGAAAGATTTGTATAGCTAACACAGTCTGTAAAACAGCCTGTTCAAATAATCCATTTAAAAAATTATTCATCCATACAAGATCTGTATGTTTATTGGCACAAATTAACCACATGGCAAACTTCCTTTCACTTAGTTTGTAAAATAAAATTTCTAACAAGACAAACATGTATTTTTAGTTAAAGTCAAGGCTGCTCCGTCACGACTGGGTTTCATCTGGGTCCAGAGCTGAAACAAACAAACAAACACAAAGATTAGATCACATATTGGAAACATTAAACCAAAAGTGCTTTCACGCTTTTTCAAATGGAAAACGCCCACTCAGCTATTAGCAAAAACCAGTGACGTAGGTTACCAAAGTAAGCTAATCATGAAGCTAATCAGTAAGGTTATGAATCATGCAAACGCTATTACTAGCTGAGTCAATGTTAGCTTGTTAAGTTTGGAAATAACTGAAAAGGTTAGTTCGGATTTTTTGATGTGGGGTTGTACGTATACTCCCGTGTTCTGTGAGGTAAAATTATTTTTGTGAATGGAGTCTGGTGGCTTTGAAGAGAGCGATATAACAGCTGTCTTCAAAGCCACCAGTCCAGACTCCATAAAAACAGTAATTTTACCTCACAGAACATGTGAGTTGATGATCTACCACTGCATTGATTGGTTAGTTAGTTAGTTTGTGTTATTGTGACATTCAGATCCACACTAACGTGGCGCCCACACAGCAGTACATTGCTTAGCTTCCCTGCCGGTACTCCTGTTTGCTTAAGGGCTTGGGGAAAATAGCATTTTGATGCAAAATTTGAATGTTCAAATTTGAATACATAAGGAACACCACTGGAATGATATAAAAGGACCCACCCTTTAAATATATCTTGTAGAAGACATGGATTAGAAAAAAAGAGTCCTACCATTCATTCAACGGCTTTTTGACGACTTTAATCCTCAATACTCCTCATCGTCCTGGTTCACTAGAGATGAAAGATCAAATGACATTAAACAAGGGAACAATGGAAACCTAATAAATATAAATTAGCAACAAGACCTTTCTAAGGTTTCAAAAAGTAACAGCAAGTATAGTCCACTAACCTGATCCACTGTCCACTCCTTTCCAGTATTTCTCCATCAGTGTATTCACAACCGCTCCCTCATGTTCAACCTCCACTGCATATTGAGGAACTGCAGCCTCTGTATGGTCTTCCATGTTGAACACAGTCACTCTGAGTGGTTTATTAACCAGAAGATTGAAGAAATCATCATAAACTTCATCAATCCAGGAGCCCCTGGACTTATCAAATCCATTCAAAGAGCACAAAAAGGCCAGAGGAGCCTTCTCCAGCAGACTCGGAGGCAGCGATCTCACATTCTTGATGTCAATGTCAGACTCGTTTCCATAGTCAATAAACAAGACATTCAATGCATCGTCAACTCTGCTAATTACTTGAGCTCGATACCACTGGTTGTCACTGGAAAACAGAGCAAGGCATGGACTGCCAGGAACAAGAGTCTCTGGGAACATCATGTCTTGTTGGGTCTGTCCTGCTTCCTGAGCAAGCCTCGACACTTTGCTGAGCTCCTCTGTATTGGCGTACTGACACCAGAAGAAATGGGGTTCCACAATAGAAGAAGCATATACCTCCTCCTTTTTGTTTTCGGAGAGGTTTGGCTTCTTGTACTTGCAGGTATTCACATTTCCATTGGAAACACTAGGATGTGTCATGCTGGACTCAGTTTGACTATCTTGGAGGAAAGTTTCAGTTTCAGGGTGTTCTATCGAAACACGCTCTTTTGCAACTGGTTTCCAGTATTTCTGCATTGCTGCATTTACAACTGCTCCCTCACACTCAATTTCCACTGCATACTGAGGAACCACAATCTCTGAATGGTCTTCCGTATTGAACACAGTCACTGTGAGTGGTTTATCGACCAAGAGATTGTAGAAGGCATCGTAAACGTCATCATCCCAGGAGCCCCTGGACTCATCAAATCCATTCAAAGAGCACAAAAAAGCCAGAGGAGCCTTCTCCAGCAGACTCGGAGGCAGCAATCTCACATTCTTGATGTCAACATCAGACTCGTTTCCATAGTCAATAAACAAGACACTGAATGCATTGTCAACTCTGCTAATTACTTGAGCTCGATACCACTGGTTGTCACTGGAAAACAGAGCAAGGCATGGACTGCCAGGACCAAGAGTCTCTGGGAAAGTCATGTCCTGTTCAGTCTGTCCTGCTTCCTGAGCAAGCATTGACACTTTGCTGAGCTCCTCTGTGTTGGCATACTGACACCAGAAGAAATGGGGTTGCGCAACAGAAGAAGCATATACGTCCTCCTTTTTGTTTTCGGAGAGGTTTGGCTTCTTGTACTTGCAGGTATTCACATTTCCTTTGGAAACAGTGAGGTGTGTCATGTTGGACTCAGTTTGACCATCTTGGAGGAAAGTTTCTGTTTCAGGGTGTTCTATCGAAACACGTTCTTTGGCAACTTGTTTCCAGTATTTCTGCATTGCTGCATTTACAACTGCTCCCTCACACTCAATTTCCACTACATACTGAGGAACCACAATCTCTGAATGGTCTTCCATGTTGAACACAGTCACTCTGAGTGGTTTATCAATGAGAAGATTGTAGAAGTCATCATGAACTTCATCATCCCAGGAGCCCCTGGACTTATCAAATCCATTCAAAGAGCACAAAAAGGCCAGAGGAGCCTTCTCCAGCAGACTCTGAGGCAGTGATCTCACATTCTTGATGTCAACATCAGACTCATTTCCATAGTCGATAAACATGACATTGAATGCATTGTCATCTCTGCTAATTACTTGAGCCCGATACCACTGGTTGTCACTGGAAAACAGAGCAAGGCATGGACTGCCAGGACCAAGAGTCTCTGGGAACTTCATGTCCTGTTCAGTCTGTCCTGCTTCCTGAGCAAGCCTCGACACTTTGCTGAGCTCCTCTGCGTTGGCGTACTGACACCAGAAGAAATATGGTCCAACAATGCAGGATGCGTATACCTCCTCTGTCTTGTTTTGAGAAATGTTTGGCCACTTGTACATGCAGACGTTCACATTTCCCTCAGGGCAAGAAGGAAGCGAAAGGTGTGTAATTTCTGAGTCAATGTGGCCACCTATTTCTTTGTCCATAATAATGACGTCCGAAGTTGGTTTTCTTTCTTCATCCAAAGTTGTTTCAATCTCTGGTGCAGAGACAGTCACCCTTTGTTGGGTCATCTTTGATACCACCTCTCTGACTTTCACATTTACATTCAGAGGTCCATCAAACAGTTCAACAATTAGCTTCCCTTTTTCCCCTTTTGCTACCACTGAAATGGTGAAACTTTGGCCAATGGCACTATCTGCAAACCACTTGTTGACTTTCTCTGGCACTTCTGCAGGGACTTCAAACAATCCAAGTGGAACAGCCTGCACAGGAACAGACCTTGCCGTATTTCCTTCAGTAGGAAAGGGGCAAATATCAGATTCATTCACTTCAACGGTATGACCAAAGTCCACAAAGTGCACTTTAAGTTTTGGAGACATTTCTTCTACTTGACCTCTGTACCACTGATTATCTGTGTAGCGAGCAAAGCAAATGCTATTATGTCCAAGTGGGTGATCTGTGCGCTGTGGCTGGCCAGTTAGTTGTTTAACATTTTCCATGACTTTGTCAAACAAATGGGAATTCCTGTCCAGTTGGCAGTAGAATTGATTGACATTCTCTGCGTGGGTTACCCACACTTTTTCTTTTCCATCCACATCAATATTGTGTGTGGAGTAATTGTATGCATCTGATGGGACCTGTGGCGGAATTTCAACAAGATCTTCAGCAGCTTGTGTACATTCCTGAGTCAGAAGCTTGCATGCACTGTTGGATGGTGTTTCAATATCTACCACATTAAGCAGTAGACCTTCTTCATCAGATGTTACATCCTTTACAGTGCATTTCAACTCAATGTTTGATGAAGCACCCAAATCCACAAACTTTTGAAACTCTGCAGCATCGGTGGAATTCTTCTGATTGATAAAGCAACACTGAAAAGCCTGTGCATTTAGCCGTAAGAAAGCTGGATCAATGGGGCGCACATCTTGCAGAGGGACCATTCCAGTTTGACCATAGTCTATAAATCTCACATCTACAACAGGAGAGTGGTGACTTGCCACGATCTTTGCTCTATACCACATGTCATTGTCTGGATTACGGGCGACACAGATGGACTCAACAAGTGGCTGATGGTGGGCGAATGCATAGTGGTTTTGCAGGTCTTCCATCAGGAGTCTAAGAGAGTCACCATTTTCCGTTGTTTGACACCAGAACTTCTCTAGACTTTCAATGAAAGATACTTTTACATTGACAGTACTTCCTACTGTAAACATATGATCATCACAAGCATTTTGCACCTCAAAGAGGAAACTTGTTGAAAGATTTCCATTGATCTGTACTGGAGGGTTTGGATGTTCAGAACTCTCTTTGATAGGAGTATCATCAGCTCCAGAAGTGGGTACATCATCTGTCCTGCCATTGACTACTAGGTTCTCGGTGCACGGCAAAGTGTCCTCTAGTGAACCATCACTATTTACAATGACTTTGTTCTGTAAGTCCATGCAATGTTCACCTCCAGGTGAACTGACAAATGAGGAGAGAAGGAGTTCATTCTGGACATTTGAATCTTGTTCAGTCTTGGAGAGTGAAAAAGGTCCTGCTTCCTCTGTAAAATAAGTGTTTACGCATGAACCATTATCTGCATAGAGAATGACATGATAGACATCTTGAGATATATCGTGGTCGTTAAACTTTGCCACCATTGTCTGGTTCAGGAGCAGTGATTTCAGGTAATCAGTCTGGTCTGTTGTCCACCCTGTGCCGTTATCTTTTACACCTTCAAGAGAACAGGGATACGTGACAACTGGCATTCTCAGAAATTTTCCATGCAGAGGTCTGATGTCTCCAATCGGGACAACATCACTTTTTCCTTCATCCACACGAAAGACTTCTACAGCGCCATCGCTAGTCATGGTTTGCTTAAGTAACGAGCGATGCCATCTGCCATCTATCCCTCTAGCAGCACATGGATACCCGCAGGTCAAAGGTTGTGTGTCTCCTAAATCTGAGCTCCCTTCATAGTGCTGCTGGATCTGTTCTGATAATATCTTAACTGCCTTGGAAAAAATGTGGACTTGGCAAAAAATGTTACACGGATTAGTTACCTCTGTCACATTAACAGTTTCAAAAGAATCAATTAACAGTTCTAGGTAAAAGAATTGGTCATGCTTCTCTAGTTGGCAACTACCATTCAGATTCTGTTCCTGCGTTATGCATTCGGCTTCAAGACATCTCTGCACAAGGCTTTTAAACTCGTCTACTGGCATCTCCTTTGCAACTCCAGTCTCACACATATGCTTGGAAATAGTTGGTATGTCAAGTAGAATGGTCCTGTCTGGCATCAGCACGTGTTGAACCAGTCCCTTAATCTTTTTGCCAGGCAGAGACACCAAAAACTTGGTAGCACTTTCATCCTCAAGGGAGAGGACATTTGCGAGTATGCACGATTCAGTTTCAGGAGGAAGGAGGAAACTGTCACTCTGGCCCCATGCTAAAGCTTCACTTGTGGCGATATGGGGCTGTCCCTGGTCAATTAGAAAAACATTGCAAGTTTCACTTTGACTCGATACAATACGAGCTCTGTGCCAGGTGTCACTGATACAAACCAGACAGAGATCGCCTGGTATTCCTTCTGATCCACAAAACTTCCTTTTAGGAATCTGAATTTCCTCTCTCATCTGCTCATAGATATGCTTCCTTCCATCATCCATGTTGACCCATAATTCCACAAGACCACTATCGGGGTTTCTGTTTACCCTTGTGATGAGAACAGGTATTTCTGATCCTGGCGTTGGAAGGCCGGGAATTGAACACATTGTGAAGTTCTGAGGTCAAACACACCTGCAAAAGAGAAACAAATTAAATGCATCAATGTTGAAGAAAAACAGGCATTTTTAATCATTATTACAAAGCACTTAATTTTAAGAATTTCCAGGACAGTTCAGTCACTAGCTGTGCACTTAGTCTGCTTGAATGGTCATATAACTGCTTCATGTCAACATGGCTGCTACACAATATTTGATAATGTCACTAAAGATGTACTAATATCCAAATCCAACAAAAGATAAATGGAAGTGACATATCTCCTCATAAAAACACCTACAAACACATGTGAGAACTGTCAGTTTTAGCTAGGTGTACCTAATAAACTGGCAACTGAGTGTTGGTTGGCACTAGAACTTCAAACATACAGTATGCAATTAAAACAGTAACAAAACAAAACAGCCAGGGGTACAAAACACTAGACAACATTATTATTATTATATAAACAAATGAATTGTCTTAATTAGGGATGCACCAATACCAATACTGGATCGGATATATCGGGCCAATACAGACTCAAATAGCTGGATTGGATATCGATATACTACAGTATATACATTATATACTGGAATTTTAATTATTCTTCAAGTTTTGACCAAGTAGTTGCTGAATTAAAAAAATGTTCACTAATTTCTGTTAATTTAAGATTTTTACCAAGTTGCTGGTGTACAATTTATTATTTTAATAATGAATATCAATTCAGTGAATTTATATCTATGTATTTATTTTTCACATTTTGTTTTCCGAAGTTAGAAAAGCAATATTGAAGTCAAGCTTCATGTTGCCTTACACATAAAAGAATGATCCCAGTTATTCCACACAGCTTATTAATTAAACACTGGTATCGGATCTGTACTCGGTATCGGCTGATACCCAAAGCCCAGATAGTGAGATCTGTATCGGGCCTGAAAATGTCAGATCGGTGCATCCCTGGTCGTAATAGCCTTTTTGTTTGTCGAATTAGAAATTAGATTTACATATAGTTGTAAAACAAGCTTTATTGTTGCTAAAGTTACATTTATGAATAAATATTCCAGCCAACACTAGGATCAGCAGTGATTCATGGAGAGACCTTCGTCTGGTCAGCTAACATTACTGCCAAGCAGGTGAAATATAGAGTGATATTGTGGTTTTAGCTGACGTGTGTCGCCTCACTGTTTTGAGCGATGCTCGTTCATGTCTATGTAGAACGAGCCCGACGCTTACTTTCCTTGACTTAACCCACGGGTGTCGCTGTTAACAAGCATTTCTGATTCTTACAAACAGTCCCTTTAAGTTGCTGATAAAACTTGTTTGACACACACGAGAAAGTGGTGTACAGATTAGCATTGGTATTATTTTGTTCGAGGAGCTGAAATTATGATTATTTGGAATATGGCTGTGCATGGTATATCATGGATCTGCAAAATGCTTGCATACTTTAATGTTGTTGGCACTGTGGGCACACTAGCATTTCTATTTGTGTAATGTGTATGCAATATTGGTGTTTGTGTGTTGTTGCTGGTTTTTGCTTTACTACAAGTGATGCAATTTGTTTGTTAATACAAGTTAAAATGTTTAAATGCCAGATTTCAGCCAGTTTGACTCTTTGCATTAGGAGCTCTTTAAAAAAAAAAAAAAAAAAATCAAACTCTGTTGTGAAAATTAAACCAATTCAGCAATCAATTAAAATCCGTTGTAAACTTAAGAATCTAACACATATTTTACACCACAATTCACTTAAATAATCCTGAAATAAATAAGACAGCACATGCCTGTGATTCAATATTGGATCTAATCACTCAATGCAGAACCTCGTTTAAAATCTGTGGTATTTAATGAAACATAACATCCCACCATCCACACACATGATTCACGTCTCTTTTCAAGGTGTTTTACAGTCCTACATCTTCTTCTTAATCATTCGGCTCTGATTAATTTGCAGTTACTTTTACCAACTTGTTAAATCAAGCAGATTTCTCTCACCGTGTTTTGCTGCTGCAGCGACTCATCCTGAATGATGGAATTCAGTGTGAAGAAGACTTGTGGGCGGGAACTCACGTGTGTTTATAAAGGCTGCACATTCACATGGGTGATTAATAATAATGCCTCAACAAAATGCATGCATGCAAAAGACATGCACGATATCAAAATGCATGCATGCAAAAAAGATATGCACGATATCAAAATGCATGCATGCAAAAAAAGATATGCACGATATCAAAATGCATGCATGCAAAAGACATGCACGATATCAAAATGCATGCATGCAAAAGACTTGCACAATATCAAAATGCATGCATGCAAAAGACATGCACGATATCAAGCAGATCGTTTTTAATAGTTTAAATGTGTTTGCATGGGTAAAACTCAAAATTAAAGTACATTTTTCATTTAAAAAATGTGAGATTTTTTAAAAAAAATTTAATTTATTTTTTATACTTTATTTTTTCCTTTTTTTCAAGGCTGTTTCAATACATGCAATCCACTGTTTGTAATTACAACAGTCTATAAACCAACTTTTAAGAAGATGAGCTTACAGACAAACCCATCAAGTACACTAGAGAGAAAACAACCTCAACATTCAAAACCAAAAAAAAACAAGAAAAGAAATTACAATAATAATAATAACAAAAAGAAAAAGTAGAGTTTAAAAAAACAACAACAAAGCAAACAAAAAAATAAAAAAATGAAACAATAATACAAAAATACAAGAGTAATAATAAATGAAATCAACAAATAAGTTAATAAAAATAAAAAAGGGGGGAACGCAAATATATAGTTATATCATTTACATGGGCACACACATGCATGAGATTTTTTTTATTTTTTATTTTTTATTTATACAAGAAAAGAAATCTAATAATAATAATAATAATAATAATAATAGTAATAATGACAAAAAGAAAGAGTAGAGTTAAAAAAAACAACAACAACAAAGCAAAAAAAACCAACAAAAAAAACACATAAAAACAAAACCTCAGGTCACCTCCAAGCATTTGTATATGTGCATGCATGTTAACCCAAAAAACGTGATATTTGTTGTAGTTGTGGAGGTAAACACAGGTAGGGCTCCAGAGAGCCAATCACACAGCAGCTGTCTGTTCCGTGTTTGTAAGTGAAGCGACACCCACAAACTGTCACAACTGCACTCCAGTTTCGACCAGGAAGTCTTTTAAAAAACTGCTGTACTGTGTCTCCTCAGGTTGTTTTTTGCAGGCTGCACACTGGTACACAATGGTAGGCGACGTTTATAACATGCTTGTCATATTTTGTATGTTTGTGATCCAAAAAAAAAAAAAAAGAAGAAGCTAAAGTTTAACTGCAGTTTGAAGTGTTTTAAATTCACCTGTTGCTGTCTTGTGGCTGTACTTAGTCTTGTAAAAACAAATGTTTCTTGAGTGCTGCTGAGTCTAGATGAATTTGAATAGATGTCTCATAACTTAACTGACTGAGAATAATGATTTAGAGCTCTATCTAATCTATATGCACATACAAAACCTTTTGAAATAGGTTAATTAAGACTTAGCACATTTTTAATATCAGTATGAATCAGTTAGAAAACATTTGAAAACACAAAATCTGCAATAAAAGCTTATCTGCAAAGCTGTTTCTGCTGCTGCTGCTGTTACTGCTGTTTCCAGGCTGTTGCTTCCTGCCTTGAAGACAAAAAGGCTCACATCTTTTTGCAAGTCTTTTTGTAACATGCTCATTCTTTAAAGCCAGTTTTTGTAATTGCATTGTTTATAAGCTGTTCAGTACATGTTCAAATATCACCCTGTGGTCAGTCTGACATCACTTTTTCATGCTTCTAAAAATAGTTTCAAAAGTTTCACTTACAAAAGGAGGAGCTTGAATAATTTGTTTAGAGGATAGAGGACTGATGGAGGATAGAGGACTGATGGACGTAATTTATGACTGACAAAATTTGCCAAAAATAAGATAATGTTGTGGGTATTTGAAGTCTGCATCCTCAGGATGTCCACTGCCAGTTTGTTGTCAGAGTCAGAGTGTTTGTTGTCATTTTCCTCAGTTTAACACAAAACACATAAGACATCACAAACTTAAAACCAGCAGTGGACAAAGGATATAATTTTTTTACTTTATTAAAAGTGGCCATACCACAGAGTAAAAATAATCTATTACTATTATAATAAGTAAAAGTCCTCATTTTGCAAAATACTAATGTTGCAGCTAGTAAAGTTGGAGGTAATTTCAGCCACGTTATGAACTGCTAGGGTAGATTTATCTCTAACAGTGTATCACAATTTATTAGTTTATTAAAGGGGCTCTATGTAAGAATCAGAAATTGCTTGTTAGCAGTGACTCTTGTGGCCGTCAACGAGTCAACGACAGTCAGCGTCCTGTTGCTCACGCTTGTGCTCTCACTACGTAGACGTGAGCAAGCATCGGTCAAAACAGTGAGGCGACAGAACATGATTGACAGTTAAAATCGCAATATCACTATATTCTGTATTTCACATGCTTGGCAGGAATGTTAGCTTATCTGTCCAATAGTAATTTTGACAGCTCGGGGTTCGTTTTGAAACCCAAAACTAAACGTTAGTCCCTTCATGAGTTGAAGGCCCAGCTGATGTTGATCCGTGTTTTGCCCCCGTTGTCGGTCACATTCCTGTTTTGCAAGACGGCCTTCACTACATATAACTTTGTTTATTTTTGTGCTTCCGTGGAGTTTGCGTTGGAGTCTGAGTTGTGGTGGAGGCTGGTCATTGGTTGGCGTTAGCGGTTAGTTGCACACTGTTAGCCCTGTAGCAGAGCTGGAGAGAGTAAAGGCACTTGCAAGCGCACATGACGTCACATCCGTTGGATTTTCCCGCAGTAATGGGCCCCGGGTTCTTCACATTAAAAGCAGTCTACAGGCTGATAGAGAAACCCAGAAATATTTTTTTAGGTTAGGTTACAACCTGTGTAAAAACTTACATATAGTCCCTTTAATATTTTGTATTATTAATCTGAGTCTGTAAAGTAACTAGTAACTATAGCTGTCAAATAAATTTAATGCAGTAAAAAGTAGTGCAACATTTTCCTCTAAACTGTAGTGGAGTAAAATGTAAAGTAGCATAAAATGGAAATACTCAAGTAAACTACAAGAACCTGTATTTAGTTACTTTCCATTAGAGCTGCAATGATTGATCAATTAATCGATTAGTTGTCAACTATTAAATTAATCGCAAACTATGTTGATAATCGATTAATCGGTTCATTTTTTAAAGAAAAAAAGTCAAAATTCTCTGATTGCAGCTTCTTAAATGTGAATATTTTCTGGTTTCTTTACTCCTCTATGACAGTAAACTGAATATCTTTGAGTTGTGGACAAAACAAGACATTTGAGGACGTCACCTTGGGCTTTGGGAAACACTGATCGGCACTTTTCTGTCATTTTATAGATCAAACAACTAATTGATAATCGAGACAATAATCAACAGATTAATCAATGATAATAATTGTTAGTTGCATCACTATTTTCCACCGCTGCTTAGAAGTTACAACACCACACAACTCAAATGTCTGCACAGCTCTACAAAACAAACACATACTATATTGTCAAAGTGAAACCAGGCTTTAAGCTGATGATGTGGCCTAAGGAGTCGGAGTGCGTCTTATCTTAAACGTCTGATATTAGTGGCTTCCTGTTATTTCTATTTCTAGTGACATGTTTCAAGATGAGTAAGAGGAAGGGCAAAGGAAACGGTGAAGTGACAGCTGTCAAGAGCCGCAGAGTGACAGCTGATACGAACCATCGGAGATCATCATCCTCCAGCAGCTTCACTCCCTCTGCCACAGTGAGTCCCCCCCCCAATGAAGCACTACTCCTTTGTTTTTACTTCTTACCAGCTCATTAACGGTCCTCTACTGTTTTCTGCCTGTATTCACAGGGAGATATCGGCCTCATTGAGAGCATCACTCTGAAGAATTTCATGTGTCACCATTTGCTCGGCCCGTTCCAGTTTGGACCCAATGTGAACTTCATTGTCGGCAACAACGGAAGTAAGAACCTGATTTCTAAACGTCACGTGATCTGCTGTGGTCTTTGGCGTGTGTGTTTAACACATCCCAACCCGGGCAGCGTGACATATCCACAGTGTGTACTCCCTTTCAACCAAGGATAAAGATAATCCATTTTAGTTGGTTAGACGAACAGGACTGTAGCTGTATCTGTTGTGTATTCAAACAAGGGTCATGGTCTCTTACCTCTGATTCCAGCTTCTTAAATTTGAATATGTTCTGGTTTCTTTACTCCTTCTATGACAGTAAACTGAATATCTTTGACTTGTGGACAAAACAAGACACATCATCTCGGGCTTTTGGAAACACTGATCGACATTTTTTCACCATTTTCTAACATTTTATAGACCAAACAACTAATCGATTAATCGAGAAAATAATGGACAGATTATTCAACTATGAAAATAACTGCTGCAGCCCTACATAAAACAACACAACACATAAAAGTCCATCAATGTGAGGTGATAAATAGAATGACACAGTGACACTTTTGTGCTGACTTTAGCCAAATCTCAAGGCTGGTTTTAAAGACTGCAAAGCTTCCCGAGTCTCTAATCGTTTCAGCTCTAATCCCACCTAATCAGGGTTGTCCCCTCTTAGTAAATCAATAGAGTAGTTAGTGTGTGAATAAAATGTTTTTAGTCAATTTGTTGTTTTTATGGTCTTTCTATGGGGACATATCTGCAGCATTGCAGTAATATCCACAGATATGCTTTGTTTTTTAATAGACATTTAAAGATGCTTCTGCATAAATGAGGGAAAATAACACTGAAAATAAACTAAAGCTTCTTAACATTTAGGGACATGAATCATTTAACTTAATTTGTTTATTCTTGACGACTTTGCCACATTATTTCTGTGTACAGGTACATTCATTGCATTTGTTTGCATTAAATCCTTAGTTCTGCCTGTGAGCAAGTGCTGTCTGTGGTTTGCTTTCTATGCAGTGATTTAATCCCTTCTCTTTGTGTCCAATTTAATTCTCAGGTGGAAAAAGTGCAATCCTGACAGCGTTGATGGTAGGCCTCGGTGGAAAGGCCACTGTCACTAACAGAGGAGTGTCTCTGAAGGATTTTGTGAAGACCAGTGAGAAGTAAGTCAGAGTACATACCAGAGTATCCTTATGATGTTGTTGGAAATGCTGTACTTTGCTCCTAGAATACCACCACGGTACAATCTGCTCTCTAGTACTGCAGATATAACAGTAAAGCTGAGAAACAGAGGGCCAGATGCTTTCAAAAAGGACGTCTACGGTGACTGCATCTCCATCGAGCACCGCATCTCTAGTGATGGAAGTCGGACCTGCAGACTGAAGAGCAAATCAGGTGACTTCTCCTGAGTTACAGATGACGTCCACGTCTCATTAAACCTTCTCTAAATGTCAGATAAACTAGACACGCTTGGGAGTGAAGACAAAGCACTTCAATCAGTCCTCCATCCCTCCGAGCTGTATACATTCTTCAATCTCCGTCAGGAATTGTTCCTCTATAAAGTCGCATGCGTGCTATTTATATGCGTGGCGCTGTTTCACTGTTTTGTACCATCTGTCCAAATGTGCATGTAAATGTGAGGCATATTTACATTCACACTGGGACTGATGTTTTTCACAAGTTATAATTGTCACTGAGTTATTTTGTAAGTAACAGGAAGTTGAACTGCACTTGTCAGCAAGCCGGTGTGCCAGTTAGGAGAAGTTTTCATCTTGATGCTGTGATCACACTGCGAGCAACACAGCAACAGGTTACAAGTCTTTTTCAATGACAAATGCTGGTAGCCAGTTCCCGTTGCTATTTAATGACATAATACGTCAATGAGCGCTTGAGCAACACCTCAACAGTGACTCAGCGACAATGAATTTGTCCACGCTGGCCTTTTTGTTGCTTTTGACGCTCGTAGTGTGAACAAAGCTTAAGAAGTGTGTTTAACCAACAACCACATGATCTTTGTGTTGTAGATGTTGGTCGTATCAGATGTGATCATACTTCACACTTCTATTGTCCTCCTTTTTTCATTTCTAATGATTATTTTCCCTATTAATTCATCTGCAGATTATTTCCTTGATTAATCTATTGCTAGTTTTGTCTATAAAATATCAGAAAACAGTGAAAAGTACCTCTTACAATTTCCCACAGTTCAAGATGATCTATTCAAATAACATGTTTTATGCAACAAACCAACTCAGTATCACGCCATCATGCCAAAGTGTGTAATAGACCTGCTTGTCCAGGATAAGATAGGAGGATAGCGTGTCAGTGTCACTTTTTGCTTCGCCGAGGCGTGAATATTACACACGTGTATGAAGGTGCAGTAACCTACCAGCAGGGGGCAACAAAACCACTTAGTGAGGTTTAGGAAAAACGTCATGGTCGGGCTTAAAATAAGTACGTAAACTAAGTAAAATATGTACGGAAACAACGTAACATAAGTACGGAAAACAGACAAAATGGACAAGAAGTCGAAAGTGCTCAGAATCACCAACATTTTAACATCTACAGTCTCATGACAAAATGAGCAAACTCCATATGCTGATAAAGACAGTTGAAAGCTTAAGTGAGTTGACCTTCAGCTGAGATTCATTCATTCTTTCATACATTCATAATCCGTAACCACTGACCATCTGGAGCCGATCCCAGCTGATTGGAAGGCGGGGCACACCCTGGAGAGGTCGCCAGACTATCACAGGGCTGACACACAGACACAGACAACCATTCACGCTCACATTCACACCTACAGGCAATTTGATTGTCAATATATAATGAGGCAATATAAAACCTAAGTAATAGTATAAAAACTAAGTAATAGTTCCCGTCCACCTCCCCTTCCGCCAGCAATAAACAGTCTTTCTCACGTTTTATTCTACGTCACTAGCTCTGAGTGTAGCATATTTAAGTAGATGTGTTTACATTGCAGTCAGTACAGATTACATGGCGTATAAATGACACGCCAAAAGCAAGAACGCCGTTCTTATTGCACGATAAATACCTTGCGAATTATCCTGTCATTCATACGCCTTTTTCGTGCGACCAGGCTGGACGAACAGTCTAAAACCCAAAGAGATTCATTATGTTACATTCATTTAGCTGACGTTTTTATCCAAAGCGACTTACAATATGGTAAGTGAATTTAACCATGTGGATACAACAAGTACATCAACTTCAGCAAATAAGCTGAACTGCTTCAAGTGCTTCAGATTCAGTTTAGTGATATGATATGACTAAGAAACGCATTAAATCCTCACATTTGAGAAGCTGGAACCAGAAAACATATGCAGCATTTTAACTGACGAAAAAAAAATAGTTATACTACAAATTGTTGCTGCTCTACAGTTTTAATGTTGTGCCAATGAGTGTTATGCAACTTGTATTGTCTTCTACTTCAGGACAACAGAGGTTTGAACCACATTAATTGTCTTCTATCTTGTATTTCAGGACAACTTATCTCAAACAAGAAGGAGGAGCTGACCGCCATTCTGGACCACTTTAACATCCAGGTACGAACACTGTACTCTACAGCTCTTTTTATTTTAAAACAGATGTATTTTACATATTTTTTATTGTAAATTTCTATTTCATATTTATGATTCTTGACTTTTGCATTGCTTGTTTTTCTTTTCTCTCACTCTGTTTTGTTGTGACTGTTATGCAACAAAATTCCTCCTCGGGATGAAAAACCGGTTTCTGATTTTGGAAGAAGTTTTTTTTTTTGTTCTGCTACTTTTTTAACTTCCAGTGAAGGCGATAATTTGATTTTCTGACCTTTTTAAATGTATTAACTGCAACATAACATTTGTTTCGTGTGTTCCAGTTGGATAACCCGGTGTCCATTCTCAACCAAGAGATGAGTAAACAGTTCCTGCATTCAAAAAGTGAATCAGACAAGTATAAGGTACAGCACCGCCATGTTATTTATGAGCTTCTAATCTTAAGATTACATCTGTATTGAGAGAAGCTAACATGATCATATAATATGTGTATTTCCACGTGTTTAAATTAATATTTTTGCCCTCTTTTCTGTTTTTGTAGTTCTTCATGAAAGCAACTCTGCTGGAACAGATGAAGAGGGATTACATCCACATCAAGCACACTAAAACAATTACACGACAGCAGGTTGAGAGACAAGAGGAGGTACCGTATTTATCATTTATCACATCAGGGGCCGTATTACAGAAACCTCTTAACTTGCAGATCAGCTGTTTAGTTACCATGGTAATTAGGGTAAGGAACTGATTTAGGAAAAACAGCTACTACAGATGAACAGTTCCTAAGTCAATGTTCCTATCTTTACTTAAAGGTCCCATATTATAAAAAGTGAGATTTTCATGTTTTTTTATTATATAAAGCAGGCTTAAGTCCTATATAAATACTGTGAAAGTATCGAAACGCTCTATCCACAGGGAAATACACACAGCCCGTATTCGAAAACTCTGCATTCAAAACAAGCTGTCAGGATATTTGTCCATTTGTGATGTCACAAATATACAATATTTAGACCATTACAAAGTTTAAAACGTAAACAATCTAAATGTGTCACAGTTTATTCCTGGTTGCAGTGTATGTGAATAATACCTACTGACAGGAAGTAAACATGCACCCAAGCTGAACTCAATTCTGTTGCAATTGCGTTGCAATTCCGTCGAAATGTGCTGAAACGGAGCATTTCAGACAGAGGGTAAATACAGGTATATTCAGGCAGACATTAGGAGGATAAAATAAAGGTTTTTTTTAACTTTATAGCATGTAAAAATGTTCTAGTAGAAAACACAAAATACAAGTATGAACCTGAAAATGAGCATAATATGGGACCTTTAAGATAGGAAACGTTTATTACACAAGCATCATAACTTCCTAAAATCTTAAATAAACTCTCTTAACTTTAGGATAACCGTTGAGCTGTCCTAACTTTCCTTTTTCCACCTCTTTTCTTCTGCTCTTTGGATATAAGAGCTGCCTTCCCCTTCGTATCACTTGTCAGTGTACTTATTTTCTTTTTGAAAGCATCAAATGCCGGATACAGCGGGCACTGTGTCTGCTATCTTAGCCCACTCTCTTTCTTTTATCTAATGAGTTAGCGTTGTTGTAAATTTCACAAAAAGAATCTTTGGATTTCTCTACAGATGTTACCAACACATCTAACTCATCTGTCTTAATGTTACGTGCCTGCTGTTGTTTTTGGTCCATTTTTTGTATGTTTCCATGAGACAAACAATGGTTACAAAGTTGTTTAGCTTGGCGAGATGAGAACAGTAGTGTTGGTTGAAGTTATTGTAATATAGATCAAGTTTTTTGCCTGCTGATAAGTTTGTGTATGAATAATTTAAACATGTACAGTATATTTGTTTTGCCCAAAGAAAATCTGATCATACAAGATCTCATACATTTTTTTGTACTCAGTCTCTCAAGGACCTGAAGCAAGAGTTTCTGCAGAAGAAAGCAAGGTATGAAAAGATGCCGTCCTTCAGTGAGATGAAGGTGGTTTTGGAGAATCTGAAGAAAGCAATGGCTTGGTGTTTGGTAAGAGTTCATCACTGTGTAAAACAAACCTTATTAACTTAAATGAGTTTCGTCTACTTTTTTTAATATAAATTCTGAAGAGTGTGTAGAAAGTATGAAAAGAAAGAAGAACCTAAATGAAAGGATAGTGTTGCCTGATGTTTTTTGGGCTCCTAATTTTCAGTGAGATGCATGTGGTCTTTGTTTTTTATCATTCTCAGGTCAGAGAGAAGGAGCAGTTTGTGCAGCAGTTAAAGGAGGATGTTGAAAATGAAGCGATTAATCACAAACATCAGGACAATCTTCAGCTCTGTCAGGTGAGTCATAAGTGTTTCCATTCTGTTGAATTTATACAAATCCGTTTATAAAGCTCTCTGTTACCGCCATGTAAACCGTACACATGTTTACAGGAGATGGCCTCCACTGAAAAAAACAACTTTCATCTTGGACATAATTGATTTTTAGACGTTGCCTTTTAAAGATACATCGCTATTTTTCTTCTTTCACAGTCTAAGGTCATACAAGTAGAAAAGAAGCTTCAGTTCATCAAATGCAGAGTTGACAGCGTGAGCCAGGAACAAGATTCTCTATCGGAGGACAATCTGAAGTTGAAAGAGCAAGTGAAGGTCATCAGCAAAGCTCACAAGGAACAGGAGGTACTGATTGGGAAATATGATACCCTAATATATCATCTATATTGGTTAAAGTGTCATAATCTTTCCCCATAGCTTGTTTTTTTCCGGGCTCTGAACAAACTCACACAGTCAGAGAAGGAGCAAAACCTCCTTCAGGAGAAAATCAACAAGGCAAGAACAAGGTAGGGGAGAAGAAAGGTCAATATGGCATCTTTACCTTCATACAAATGCATGAATTCAGTTGAAATTATATATTCTTTCTTACTGTATTTTAGTGTGAACCTGAACAATGATGGAGAGACAGAATACACAAAACATCAGAAGAAAATATTGAGTCTGAAAGAGCAGCTTGCAGAGCTCGAGAAAAATTGCTCACAGCTGAATCAGGAGATCAAGAACAAACATCAGGCGCTTTTCACAGGAAAGGAAGAACGGGACAAGCTGAGGTACAAGAGATGATATTTGCTTTGTGGCGGAATTTGAGTGAGAGCCCAGTTTATTTGCAGTCCAGTGAAATGTCCCGATCTGTTTCGTATTGACTAGATTGGAGGAGAGAAACATCCAGGTTATGTACGAGTCCAAGCTGAGGAAGAAGAATCAGGTCCTCGCCAGTCGATCAAACAAACTGAAGCGGTTTGGAGATCAGGTGCCCGACCTGCTGGGCGCGATCGCTGAGGCGTACGCCACAGGACGCTTTCTCAAGAGACCTGTTGGTCCAATAGGTGACTTTCTTTTTCCTGTTTTGTTGGCTTGACTTCCTTTCTGCATTATAAAAGAGATTAGTTAGTATTTACTGTAAAAGAATAGGTTGGCATTTTGGAAAATATGCTTATTTTCTTTCTTGCTGAGAGTTAGATGAAAAGATCAATATCACTCTTGCATCTGTCTGTTCAATATTAAGCAGGAGCCAGCAGAATGCTCTTAGCTTAGTATAAATCAACTTTATTTATAGAGCGCCTTTCATACAGGGTGAGTAGTTCAAAGTGCTTTACAACAAAGTGGAGAAACAAGAAAATAAATGAAAGAGACACGTTAAAACATGCAAATACTGCAAGATAAAACCTAGCAATAAAACAAAGGAAGGAATAAAACATCACATATAAGAATAAAAATAACAATATAGAATAAAAGAGAAGAATAAAACAAAGGAAGGAGGAAACTAATTCAGTTGAATTGTGCATATTGTGGTTGACAGTCTCTGTTTGCTCTCAGGGGCGTGCATCAGTCTGAAGGACCCCATGCTGGCGGTAGCCGTGGAGTGCTGTCTGAGGAGCTTCATGAAGGCTTTCTGTTGTGACAACTACAAGGACGAGGCGGTCCTTCAGGAGCTCATGTGTCGCTATTATCCAAAAGGCAACAGGCCGCAGATCATCGTCAGCCCTTTCTCTGAGAAGCTTTACAACATTCATGGACGGTCAGCAGCAGCAGTATTTCAGATCGGTTGACTTTTTTTTCAGACACATTTTAAAGCTTCATATTGTTTTCCTTCTCTGCTCTGTATTGTAGGAAAGCACATCATCCAGAATATCCATCTGTGCTGGACATCATCACAGCGTCGAGCCCGTCCATCATCAACTGCCTGATTGATATGAGAGGGATAGAATCAATTCTCATAATCAAAGTCAGTGTGATGCTGATTATTGCACGTAGAGTTGTTTTAGGATTGATGAAGTATCTGACCTGTGTTTTGTGTTTTATCAAAGGAAAAAGACAGAGCGAGGAGGGTCATGCAGCAAGGCCGGCCTCCTAAAAACTGCCGGGAAGCGTTCACTGCTGAAGGAGATCAGGTGTACCCAAACCGTTATTACACCTCCGACTTCAACATGGCCAAATATCTCGGCGGGGATCTCGAGACTGAAATAAGGTAACCAAGCTATTTATATGTCAGTTTATATGCAAAAAACATAAGCTGTGAAAAAATTATAATTAAAAGGAAAAGAGAAAAAATCCTTAAATACATATTTAATGATAGTTTGAGGAAAGGAAAAACCCTGAAACACAAGTTTAAACCAACTGCTGGCAGTGATTCATGCTGTCATGTGCACGGTTAAAACTAGTTTCCCTGTACAATGAAATGCTTCTTTGTCTTCCCCTCTGAGGAAACACAAAGTATAAGTATAAGAAATAAGTACAAGAAAACTTTATACTTTTTACTTGTAGTGGAGTATTTTGTGTGTGTGTGTGTGGTTTTACTTTTACTTAAGGAGGTAATCTGTATTACAGCATTTTTTTCCCGTGAATGACGCCACAGACACTCAGTACATAATTCTGCAAATATATAACTTTAATTGTGTTGCCTCCTCTGGTGATAGTTAGTGACTCAACGGACATTTACTTAAATGAAAATCTTTGAGATGACTACTTTAAGTACAGGCTGTGACTACTTCTTCTTCATTAACTACAGAAAAAGGAGCAGATGAGACAGGAAATGAGATACATAAAAAAAAACACTTCATCTGAAAACACCTTGAGCCCAGTGAATATTACATGTTGAATAGATTTAACGACAAAAGATCTGAAGGTGGATTCTGAATGAAAACGAGGCTGTTTTTTAAACTGTTGACCTTTCCCTTAAATTTTGAAACAGGTTTTTTTTTTAAGGGAATAGTTCGACATTCAGGGAAACACATTTAATTTGCTTTCTTCCTGTGAGTTAGATGAGAAGTTTGATACCACTCTCTACTTGAGACTGGTGTTGATCTTCTCATCTAAACTCTCTGCAAGAAAGATTTCCCAAAATAACAAACTATTCCCTTAAAGTAGGAAACCCTGTGTGATATTATCGACATTATCTTATGTGCAATATACTAAATTCCCCTTTCCCAAGGCTGCATTAATGCCATTTGGTGCTTATACTGAGTGAAATACTCTCTTTTTATACAGTAGCTTTACTCTGATGCTAAATAGGAATATGTTCTTCTTGGCTCTCCAGCAGAGTTTGTAGAGTTTATGAGTTTTCAAAAGAGGTGTATTCATTGTGACTGTTGTTTTCTCAAATGTGCTATATTTACGACCGTGTGGAGTTGTGATTTGAGATAAAAATCGATGCTTCCTGTCACAGTATGTTGGAGTCAGACCTGGAGAATCACCAGGCTCAGCTGTCCAGGTTTCAGCTCCACGTGACCTCTGTGACCGAGGACATCGTGAGCATGGAGAACAAGCTAAACAGCACCATCATGACCCTGAAGAAGACTCTGGTCAGTTTTGTCAGCCACTCTTTGTGAGAGAAATGATGCTGTGTGTGATTTAAAGATTAAAGAAGTAGGTTCAGTTGGAAATAATTTCAGTTTACTTTGATGTTTTTCAATGCAGGTCTCTGTGAATCAAGTCAAGGCAACAATAGCTGAGCTGGAGAATGCTGGCGAGGAGCACATCGACGACATCAGCACCTTGGTGATCATTTAGTTTTTATTTTTACCCCTTTGAAAACAGACACAAATCTCACCACAGATTATGTAAATCTAATGTCTTAATATGCGTCTTGCAGGAAGAAGTTGCCCAAGAGAACCGACAGAAGATCGAGGCAGAAACGCAGGCTGTTCATGAGGCAAGGACGGAGCTCGACAAGCATCGTAAAGCAGCAGAGGACATCGAGACAAAGTACTCTTCTGTTAGACAACGGATCGATCAGCTTTCTGAGGATACAGAGCTGTTAAAGGTGCATTAGAGCTTTGTTCTGTTGCTTTGTTTAGGGGCTAAAAATAGTTTCAGAAATCGAAAGATGCAGCTGTGGCAGGCTCGTTTCTGTTTTGATGTTACTTCTCTCCTCTGATTTCACATATTTTTGAGCTGTGTGTTGTTTGAATGTAAAGACTTTATTTGATACTATTATTCTTCTCAAGGATTCAAGTGTTTGTCAAACTGTCCTCAAAAAGTAGTGATGGTGAGATTGATCATTTTTGTTTGTTGACCCAAAGGAGGAGCAGCTGAAGTTGGAGGCCGAGTGCGCACAACATGAAAGAACCCTCAAGATTTTAGAAAACAAACTGAAGGCTCATGAAGACAACATCCAAGCTATGAAAAGTGACCTCGCCCTAAGAGAAGAAGAGTTACAGGTAACAAGAGCTGCACCTAATTTGTTCAACAGATTGCATGTTTTTCATGCATTTATTGGAGGCTTTTCTAGCTACAGTATGTTCGTAGTCTTTAGCTGTACTAAGCCGTACAGATCAGCCAGCAGTCAGTAAACTCAACCAAAGAGATGATTTACTGCCTCCAGAGTGATTCAGAGTTGTCAGACTGTCATCAGACCTCACATGTGATGACAGGAATATGTGGCCAAAGCGACAGAGATCAGTCCCGAGCGGCAGCAGGTGATCGGTAACACCAAGAGCATCGACAGCGAAATCACTCGGCTGAAGAAGAAAATCAAGGTGTACGAGAGCAACCACGGCGATTACGAGCAGGTGATCAGGTGAGGCATCACAGGCTTTCTATAAACATTTGTGTTAACGTCAAAGTGAGAACAGAATTATTTTAGCTATTGTTGCTGCTGGAGGCCGAGGCTGTATTGCTGGGCCCATCGGAGGGAAGGGAGGCACGAGAGAACCAGAACCGTCGCCATCTTGGCTACGTAGCGGAAGGGGTGGGACCACGACCACTATTCAAACACACGTAGATAACAGAATAAAACAAAACAATACGTAAACATACCGGTGCATTTTCAGCCAACACGAGGACACATCGTAGGCATAGGCGACGACGTTGGAAACGTAATTTCCACTCTGCTTTCATTTTTTTTTCAGAAGATATTTTGGCGGGTAGCGAGCCGCGGTCAAATGTTGCGATCGTCATTTCCGGTCAGTGCGCTGCAGAGTATCCGATTTGAGACGATCCTACCCCCGTTGAAATTTACGCACTAAACTGAGTACAGAGTGCACGAAGTGCACTACATTGAAGTGTACTTCTGGAAGTACGTGGATTGGAACACACTCTTACTGTAGATCCTTTACTGTAGCCTATCTAGCAAGACTTTTTAGTTATATTTCAGTTAGAAGAAGAGTTCAAGGAGTCTTCTAGCTTCTTTCTGTCCGTCAGAGAATTCTTCTGCCACTGACAGTTTTTCCTACTTTATACTTCAAGCCCGTCGGCCATCACTAAATCATCTTCTGGCCTCGTTTTCCACATTCAAGTGAAGGCTGGAATCATAAAAATTTAGGCTATGTCATTTTCTGCCCTCATTAGGGAGTACGCTGAGGCCCTCGCTCTCTACAGAGAGAAAACCAACCAAGTGAGAGATCTGCGGAGGTTCATCGATCAACTCGAAAACATCATGTCAGACAGGCAGAACAGATACAAGATAATGCGTAGGTAAATAACGGTCTACTAAGTTTGAAAAACAATCCAGAAATACATGATTTTAATTGGCAGTGGAAAGTCCTGCTTCTGTCTGATTCTTTCCTCTCCTTCTTCCTAAAGGTCTCTCTCTGTCAGATGCAAGTTATACTTCAATAACTTTATGATAAAGCTGAGCTGCTGCGGCTCTATGATCTTTGATCACAACAACGAGACACTCTCAATCTCGGTAAGTCTGTTTTATATGTTTTTTTCTTCTTAGAAAGGTTGTTCCTGTTTGTTTGTTTGTTTGATGGTTGTTGTGTTATGTTTTGTTTAATAATGGAAATAGAATTAATGAGCTATTTAATTTAACCAAATCACATCATATTGAAGAAAAAAAATGTTGTTTATTGCCAAAGACTTGAAGGTAACGACGGCCTAAACACAGTTTAATTTCAAATTAAGATGGGGTATCTGGTAACCATGGCAACATCCCTGGTTCAAGTCCACAGATCATCCCTCCTCTCTCTCCCATCATTTCCTGTCTCTACTCATAAATGCCCAAAAACTTCTTGAACAAAAAAAAACTGGAACTTGCAACATGCACTATACCTGTTTATTACGTTTCCATGTTTTCCGTCTGTACGGTCCATTCTTGTGAGCACGATATCTCAGGAACGCCTTGAGCGAATTTCTTTAAATTTGTCACCAACATCCACTTGGATTCAAGGATGACCTGATATGATTTTTAGTGGTCACAGGTCAAAGGTCAAGGTCACTGTGACCTCACAAAACACGTTTTTGGTCATTACTCAATAATTGATATCCTAATTATGACAATTTCACATAAATGTCCAGTGCCAGTGTAAGGCATAGGGCATAAAGGCGGTCACCAAGGGTGCCACCTTCTGGTTGTTCTGGCTGGTCGCCCACTAAAAATGGCGGTGGACGTCCTTCCTCATTTTCTGCATTGAGGTAACAAATGAACAAAGAAAAAAATACACTTTTCACTGCAGTAACTCTCTTTCTGACTCTGTTCCATCTGCTCGGCCGCGCTTATTTGTTAATAAAAGTGTAAATTGTAGTGAAACTGACTAAACACTTTTAAGACAACAATATCAGGGACTAATTGTTTAATAAAAATCGTCATTTTTGTCTTAAAAAATTGTGATGTCTGAAGAGTGTTGCGGTTTACGGGGCTAGGGTTGTGGGGGGGTTGAACTTCCAAATCCGAATTTGGCCTAGGGCACGAAAAGGGCTAGAGCCGGCCCTGCAAATGTCTAATAGGATCAAATGATGAAGTACTCAATACAAGTAATACACAAACCTGTTCTGGCACACGTGAAGGTGAAGCCTCCGGGCAGGGAGGATGATGGCGTGAGTGACATGAGGTCGCTGTCTGGTGGCGAACGCTCGTTCTCCACCGTTTGCTTCATGCTGTCCCTGTGGGAGATCACCGAATCGCCCTTCAGATGCCTCGATGAGTTCGACGTCTACATGGTGAGCGCACAAAATTATCAGAAACACATTGAACACAAACACAAAGAGATTAATATAAGTTTGACTTTCACTCACTTTGATTAACTCTTTTTTTAGGATATGCACAATCGCAGAATCTCTCTGGATCTCCTCCTGGAGTTGTCGGAGCGGCAGCGCCTTCGACAGTTCATCTTCGTCACTCCCCTCACCACCAGGTGCCGCTCTTCTTAATGTTTCTCTCTGTTTACATGCTGTCCTTTCTATAACCTGAACCTTTACATTTCACATAACTTTTAAATCTTTGTTTCCTGCATGGCAGCTAAAGCGTGCCATCAGATCAATTATAGATTTTTTTAATTGTGGCTAATTAAATAATAAATTGTAATAAATAATTGTGATTATTTATTCAGAATTTAAACAAAAACAAGGGAAAAATAAAAGTAATATACTGATTAGTAATTTAGTCAGTTTCTAATTAAATTTTCTGTCTTTAACTTGTGTATTTTTAACTGATTTATGAAATCCTGTTGTTCGTCTTTTTCGCTGTGTGTCATTAATGTTTGATAACTGATCAAATGTTGGTGGTTTCTGTCTTTCAGCAATCTGCCCAAAACCAGCCTCATCAAAATCCACCACCTTCAGGATCCGGAAAGAGTTCGTAGTGAAACGATGGATGAAGATGTTTGAACTGAGCTCTTCTGAGTGACCGAAACATAAAAAGTGACAGAAACAAGGATGAATGTTTATGTGCCTAGGCGCTGTATATTTCAGTATTGCTGTATGTGTTTCGGAGTTTTGTCCTTTCACATTTGTTTGTTGGCTGGGATGAATTCATGAATGTGTAATGAAACCTAATAATTGTGTTTTTACAGTATGTGTTGCCAGGACACAAAGGTATGTTAGTTTGTCAGATTATATTTTGTTGGTTTGTTTTGGTGTAAAAAGCATTTCTGCCTCTAGCAAGACCCATATTCTTCATATTACAATTTTTAATATTTATCATCCGTTGTAAGCATTTTGGGCATCACAATCATAGATACGTAGATACCGCATTAGCAGCTTCAGCCCGTTGCTTGGATACGTCAGCATCGCCGCCATATTGGGGAGGTCAGGACCGGCCTGTAAACACGTACAAGTGAACGGGGGAGTTGCCGTTTTTCTGGATAAAAAGCACTATAACGTTTACATTTCTCAACCGATTTCATGATGATTTATGATCTACGAGGAGTAGAAAAAGAAAGTTTTGTCTCCAGTTACTTAAAATCTCGATGCTAGGCTATAATCCCTGCTAGAGGCTCAAAAGAGTGTGTATCAGCGTCAGCTAAGCTTAACGTTACATGAACGGAATTACTTACGAGGTGGAGAGTTGAGAGTTAACGTTACTGTTCCAAAATCCAAGACATGACCTCAGCTTTATTGTTTGCGATATCAGACGCATATGGTAAATTTCAAGTTTTAAACACAACATTATGTTAACATGAAGATCTATAAGCTAAGCTAAGCTAAGGATTAGCTCACAATAACAAACGCTAGCTAGCTCTTTTATCTGATGACCTACGGAAGCAAATGTTTTGTTAAGATTTAACTCAAACTGTAATGTTGATGATGTGTTATGAGATTTTTTAATACCAAATCAACAGACAGACCGGTCGGGGATCCATGAACTGGAAGCAGTACTGTATAATTACTGAACCGTTTTTCACCAAAAGTTTTTTTTGTGGGAGAAATGTAACCTACAATACTCCACGTAGATCATAAACGCTTGCATATAAAAACGACTCATTGAAATCGGTTGAGAAATGTTAAGGTTATAGCAGCTCTCCTGTTCACTTGTATGTGTTTACAGGCAGGTCCTGACCTCTCCAATACGGCGGCGACGTTGACATACGATTCAAAGGCTACTGCAGCATCTACGTATATATTTTTCTATGATCTCAATAACATTTTAGTTGCAAGTGGAAGTGAGGAGGATTGTATTTATCTCATTAGTAGCCTCTGCTGGTGTGACAACGATAATGATGTCCTGGTGGTCAAAGATGGTGTTACTATAACTGGGAAGCCACTGGTCTGATTTCCCATCCAAGCACTCTTAAGAAAGAAAACAAATCCCTCCTGAGTCATTCAACTAATCATGAGTTCTCAACTAAATAATGTAGCAGTAGTGAATAATGCAGATGTTCAAAACAACACAGAAGTTTGTGTGTTGTTTGTCAAAAGTCGTGCACTGTTCGATGTTTAAGATTACAGTGTTATATAATTTGCTGTTTGTGAACAGCAGGTAAGATTAAACGTGATTAACGAAAATGCAACAAAACTACTTAGTTAGGTTTAATAAAGAAAACATCATGGTTTGGCTTAAAATGACTACGACATTGAAACAAAACAAAACCAAAATGTAAAAAATACTTAGCTACGTTTAGGCAACAAAACTACTGGGTTAGGTTTAGTAAAAAAAAAAAGCATTACGGTTTGGCTTCAAATTTCATAAAAACAAAATGAAAACGCAAGAAATGACTGTTTCACACTAAAAAAAACGATCTCCTGGGGGGAAAAGTCTGCGGACGTTAGCGGACTTTCAAAGGTATTTGTGATATGTTAAAGACAAATGTAATCCATGACAAAATACGTGTCCTTCCAAGCGTAGTTGAGAATTCAATTTAGTTGTATGGGAACATAATTTTCTGAAAATACTGTCGCCAGTGTTCTGATTATATGACGATGTGTTTGGATCACTGGACTTATTGTCTCTGTTCATTTTAGGGTTGTAGTAATATAGCAAATAGTTGACATGATTATATGGTAATTATTATATGTAATTAATTATATTATATTTTGAAAGTTGATGATATGAATGCACTTGTTTTGTGTTTTTTTAAAAAAAGGACAGTATCTTTTAAATATGTTACACTGAAAATGTTTTACAGTTTGATATTTTTGTTTAGTTTTACCTCAGGAGTCCGGTACAAGAGACTCAGGACTCTACGCAACCTCTCAGTATTTTTACAAGTTTCATCATATTTGGGCTCTGTGACGTAAACATGTACACTCTTTCTCTCCAGTTCTCACCCTCGTTAAAACCGTTCATCTAGCAGTCAACTGCTTTGAAGAATCATATTCACTGTTACAATAAATTTTGGATAATCTAAACATTTTTTTGGTCATACTTGTCATACATACATGGCTATCCATTCATCCACATCAACACATATATTCAACACATTCTTAAAGGGGACATATCATGCTCATTTTCAGGTTCATACTTGTATTTGGGGTTTCTACTAGAACATGTTTACATGTTTTAAGGTTGAAAAAATACATTATTTTTCTCACACTGTCTGTCTGAATATACCTGTATTCACTTTCTGTCTGAAATGCTCAGTTTTATCGCCTATTTCTTTAAGAAACCCTCCTGAAAAAGCCCAGTCTGCTCTGATTAGCTTGAGAGCAGAATATGGTGCATCTCTGCAAAGGTAGCTCTCAAGCTGTTGGCGATATATTCTAATGAGCCTGCATGTGACATAGGAAGGGGAGCCAAATCTGATTGGCTGTTTGAATCACATGTTTTCTGATCTAAACAGCCCACAAAAAACTGACTGGGTTACCTTATATCACAGTTTGTGGGTTGGTAGACACTACAGATACCCAAATGTATGAGCACAAGCACTGAGAAAGTGAGTTTTTCCATGATATGTGAGGCCCTGTTCAGACCTGGTATTAACGTGCATCCTCAGTGATTGGATCACAAGTGGACAGCTTTAAGTACAGGTGTGAACGCACTCAAGACACATTGAAGACGCATTGAGATCCGATCATTCAGACCACACTCAGAGGTGGTCTGGGCCGCATATGGCCACATTCTTTTAGTAGTGTGAATGTGTCCTGGGCCACATTAAGGACTCAATTGATGTCCCGCTTGGATCCACGGCGTCTCACTACGCTCCTCGTTTTAATAGACAGGCAGACGTGAGTGCTTGTTTGCCTCGCTGCATGGAAACGGCCTCTATGATCTGCTGTATTCTTTCTGTACAACTGTATTTTATTAAAGTATATCTTATTTATAGGCTACATATCTACAGACTATCAGACGAGGCACGCAGATTGCATTATTATCATACTGTCGGAGATTTATTGGTGTTTTTGTTCTGATGCTTTGCACGGAGCCGACACCCACTCGCTCTCTCTCATCCCCGGCTCTCTGAAGCTCTGTACCCCGCTGTTGCCTGGCAAAGGCAGCGGTGCAATAACCTTATATTTTGATGTCAATAATATGTACCCAGATTTGCTATTATGTAGGCTATTACTACTGACATTCATGTAGTATTACGTCACAAAGTCTGCTGTATTAGCCGTGTGTTTACTGCATGTTTATTGGCATATAGAGCGGGGAAGTGAGATCCGATCCCAAGCGGTCACGTGAGACGCATTCTAATGCCAGGTGTGAACAGACTTACTTAAAGCTATCCACTTGTGTTCAGATTACTCAGGACGCATGTTAATGCTGTAATGTTAAGGTCTGAACAGGACCTCTGTCCCCTTTTAAAGTCTGCAGCGGTGTGGTCTTCATTTTCAAATTAATTACACCTTTACACCGTGTCTTTTGAAAAAGCCTTGGTGATGGTTTATTCATTTTAATCACTACAGAATTAATTTTGGGTGCAACACATGCCACATGTATAAAAGAATACAGTCACTTGTATTATGATTTTTCCATAGTTGATATAAACATTTACGAGACAAAGAATCTGACATAGTGACCGGACTGAAATGTATAAATAATGTAGACTTTAATAATGTGCAGGTTGGTTTCAGTTATGTTATAGACCGAACAGTGAAAAGCTTCTGCAACCTCCACCACTGTGTGTGGACTACAAGCAGACACTCAGTCCGTGCTTGCATAGCCTAGAAATGGGGAAGCAAAACTGTTGAAAGAGACTTTCTGCAATAACTTTAACCCACATCCATTGCCATCCAGTCGCCGTCTCGCACTGAAACGCTCTTTCAAAAGCTTTATCAAGCACCTCTCTTGAGGGTCCTGCATCTTTAATGATTGTTGCAAACGGAATAGAAGATGAGACCTTTCAATAAAAAGTTTCTCTTTTACAAAAAAGTTTTATACGTAGGAATGCAGTGTGTCTAGTAAACATATAAGAGGCCTTTTTTTCCTCCCTTTTTTTTTTTTGCTGCATTGGAAGTGGAGCTCCTCTCGCAAGGTCCCCGGCCCACAGAGCGAGCTCCCAGCAGTAAGGTCAAACGCCGAGACTGTACTCATTTTGCAGTGCTCTTCCTTTCTGTAAACATATTGATATGTACTGAGTTATTTAAGTCTAAATCATATAAGCAGCCTGAAAAAGTAGCCAATTTTGGATCATGGTGGGGAATAATGAGTACTGCGCCTAATGACAGCTGTAATTTTGGCCTTTCCTCTTTAGATTAAGCGGCAGCAGTACGATGAAATAATAAAGGAAAGCTGCTCCAATATCTTTCTGCTCATCCCAGAAGCAAAACATAATGTTTATGTGAAAGCTCTCCCGCGGAGATTAGCCCACAACTGCAATCCAAATACCTTCAAAAAGAAACTCAAGTGTCACACATACACGTGTACCAAATGGAGGGAAGCATGCTCCCACATTACTGGAGGTGAACTAACGGTCTGATGAGTCACATACTGTACATCCCATGCAACAATACTAAATGAATTCCATTAGGGTTTCTCTTTTATAACCACCTAAAGATGCAAAAGGTAAGAGATTATATTTTTTTTTGACACGTAATATATGCATGCAAAGAACCTACTCTTCTTGGTTCCATCGTGTGAAAACATCTGGAACAGACAGGAGCCTCTCTAGTCTCCAAGAGCTCAACAAGTCTGGATAGTAGAGACAGTTACAATTATCATAGGAGTTATTGTTTTGTTACTATTATGTAAAGCGTACAGTAGTAGCAGCAGTGAACACTGGGGATCCTAAATACTGCAGGAACATAATTTAATGCAGTGCTCCACTGATATACAAGCTAAGGTTGAATGGGAATGTATAGGGTTACTGTGCACAAATCACATTGGCATGTTTTGAAATAGAAATGTATGATATCTTATAGCTATATTCAAAATTATTCAGCATTTGACATTCTCATGCATACAACCACAAGAAGCGAGTCCATTGAAAAATAGTCCAAGCATTGTTTTTTTTTTTCCTGTGGAAATGGCAGAGAACCTAATGAGACATTAAAACATGTGCTGCTGTCCAGAGTGTGTGGATTACAGACGGGGAGAGGAGCGAGCAAGGGGGGGGCTCACTTCTGCATGTCACACTGCAGCAGCAGCACGATGGACGGGTCGCTCTTCGCCGCCTCCTTGAACTCCTCCAACGAGATCTGGTCGTCGTTGTTCTTATCCATTTTGCCGAAGATCTTGTCCACCCTCTGCTGTGGTGTCAAACCGTCCTCGTTCATCTTCATCATGATCACAGTGCCCACCATTTTGTAGATGGCCTGTGGGTGAGGGAGGCGCAGTGAGAAATTAGCAGAGGATTGGTTCTTATGTAATCCGGTGGAGCCTACATGTGTGCATTTGTTCATCAGCGATTCCCAACCAGGGGTACTTGTATCATGGGGCGTACTTTTGCAGTTGAGAAAGCTCAACTAATTAAAGGAACGGTGTGTAGCGCTGAGGGGGATCTATTGGCAGAAATGGAATATAGTATTCATAACTATGTTTTCTTTAGTGTATAATCACCTGAAAATACCAATTGTTGTGTTTCGTTACCTTAGAATGAGCTGTTTAGAAGCAAAGAGACGAAACTCTGGAGTTTTTTGACAACAACCGCTGCCGCCATTTGGACCGAAAACGCTTATTTTTTCATTCAAAGCCTATCGCTCCTTTGTGGAGCATAGGACGTTGACCACAGTCCGCCAGAGTCTTTTGTCCTGAGCTTTCCTCTCTAGTTGTTTCCATGTCAGCCCGCTCTGTTTGACGTTCGTGTCAAGGTCCCGGCACCAGGTGTTCTTGGGCTTCTCCTTCTTTTGCCTTGTGGGTTCCATCTAAGGGCCTGCCTGGTGAAAACGCTTATTATATTTATAATATTTTATTAACCATTTCGGTAGAATATGACAATAGATTAGAAATTATTTTGTTTTACTTTTGTACTGCACTTTTTAGGCGGACGTTTTACTGGTGTCCGGTAGACCAAAATGGCAGAAGTATAGCTCTGTTGCTGGGCGCTGATGTTGCAATGGAACAATTGACTTTCACTTCTTGGCAATATACGTTCTTTGATTTATAGCTACATAGGGAGCAGGTTCTCTTCACGGAGCTGTCCGCCATGTTCCTACATTAGTCCAGAACAGACAAATCAAACACTGGCTCTAGATAGGGCCATTCGCGTTTTCGTGTTGGCCACCGTAGTTCTCCTACATGCAGTTTCAGTTGGTTGCAGTCCACAACCTCACCACTAGATGCAGCCAAATCCAACACATTGCACCTCTAACTCAACTAAACCACACAAATTAACTAAAACATAGAAGTTGTGATTTATTTAGAAAATATATTTGAAGTTTTTCCACTTATGTGAAAACAGGATTACAAATTGTTGTGATGCTGTATATTTAGCTGACAACCTGAGTCAGTTGTAACACATCAACACTGTGTGTTGCTATTAAGAGTGCATGAAAACTAGGTAGCAAGCAGAAAAGTTGAAATAGTGAGCTAAAGGTAACGAATAAACAGCTGAAATAGCTAAATGTAAAGGATAAATGGTAACCAAACCACTTAAAAGTGCTAAATTCCAAATTCAGAGCATTAATGCTCTGAATTGAAACAACTATTTGCTATGCAAAGATATAGTGGAGTAATGGTGTCTTGAGCGGAGAATGAAGCCTGATTGTATAAAGTCTATGAGAACATGATCTTACTTCTCACTTGATTTATTACCTCAGTAAACATTATAAACATTATAAACATGATACATGAGCATGATGTTCATTTAGTAAATTATGGTCCCATTTAGAGTCAAATAGATCATAAAGCAGGGGATGCTTTAGGGCGTGGCTACCTTGTGATTGACAGGTCGCTACCACGGCGTTCCGCGTTTTCGTCTTACAACTTTAACTCTTTCACAGTGTGTTTTCATTTCATGAAAGTTAATTGTAGCATTTTGGTTGCCTAAAAATGTCTTATTCAGCGTTCGGTTGTACTTAACTCCACCCTCTCGTGTCACTTCTGGTTGCATAAAACCAAGACGGCGAAGGCCAAAATGCCAAACTCGAAAACTTGCAAAATGTGCAAAAACTCTTGCGAGACTCACTGCCTGATGACCTATCCTAACCTTAACTATTCGGGGTCAATGCCTAACCTTAACCATCTCACAAGAGTTTGCCAAATTGTGGGTTACCTCCTAGACGGCCAAAATGCCGAACTCGAGGCTTCAAAACAGTCGTCCACAAACCAATGAGAGATGTCACAGTGACTACGTCCACTTCTTATATACAGTCTATGCTCCCGACCCACAACATTGTCGCGGAAGCACAGCACCCCGTGCAGTTCCCCCTCAGGTTAACACTGTTAGCTCTGTCAGCACTGTTATCATTGTTTGAATTGTTCGTGCTGTTAACACCGTTAGCAGCTAGCCACCAGCTCAGCCATCGCCATGTTGAGAGCTGTGTGGAGGCAATCCCTCAATCATATTTATGATTCTCTGACTTTCACATTTAGCACATTTAACATTGATAATTCAATCGTTTGAAAAAAATATTGTAAGAGTAACCACTTTTATATAATTAATAGTGTTAAATAACATCTAATCCAGTCATAAGAACGTATTTGCAACGTGACGGATGGTGCCAATGAAGGGATACTTTATCTAAGAGGGAGTAGAGGTTGGGAAGCACGGATGCAGATGCACACACCACATTTATCACTACAAGCATTGTCAATATACTCCTATATCACTGCGACATATCAGATTTACTATACTGATTGTGCTTCCAGAAATGGCACAATGTAATTCAATACAACTGCATTTCTGTCGTTATGAAACTGCCTCTGCACTCAAGGCATTGCAGGTGTGCAGGGGACTGATAACAACCAAAAAAAAAGCCAGTCCCCTGATGAGCGAGGAGCTTAATGACTCGATAATCCCTTACCTCGATTATCTCCAGCATCTCCACTCTGGTGATTTTGCCGTCACCATCCAGGTCATACATGTTGAAGGCCCAGTTGAGTTTCTGCTCAAAGCTGCCGCGGGATGTGATGGACAGAGCGCAGATGAACTCTCGGAAATCAATGGTCCCGTCTCCGTTTTTATCAAAGGTCCTGAAGGCGTGCTGTGCAAATTTTGATGCATCGCCGTAAGGGAAGAACTGCAAAATGTGGGAGAGATGTGTGCGTTCAATAATTCAACCAGGGCTTTAAAAAGACTTACTAGGGCATGATTACATGTTGAGATGATAAAAGAAGAAAGGCAGCGGTTCACACAAACCTTGACATAAAGCTGCTGGAACTCGTCCAGATTCAGCCTGCCAGTGGGGCAGTCTTTCAGGAAGCCTTTGTACCACTGCTTCA
>CAKAOI010027236.1:35498-79135 GCA_916701655.1 Sebastiscus albofasciatus
CAAGAGTTTCCCAAATTGTGGGTTACCTTCTAGACATGGCCCCAAAAAACAAGATAGCGACGGCCAAAATGCCGAACTCGAGGCTTCAAAACTGTCGTCCACAAACCAATGAGAGATGTCATAGTAACTATGACCACTGATATACAGTCTATGCTCCCGACCCACAACATCGTCGCGGAAGCATAGCACCCCAGTTTCCCCTCAGGTTAACACCGTTAGCAGCTAGCCACCAGCTCAGCCGTCGCCACGTTGAGAGCTGTGTGGAGGCAATCCCTCAATCATATTTATGATTCTCTGACTTTCAAATTTAGCACATTTAATATTGATAATTCAATTGTTTGAAAAAATATATTGTAACAGTAACCACTTTTATATAATTAATAGTGTTAAATAACATCTAATCCAGTCATAAGAACGTATTTGCAACGTGACGGATGGTGCCAATGAAGGGATACTTTATCTAAGAGGGAGTAGAGGTTGGGAAGCACGGATGCAGATGCACACACCACATTTATCACTACAAGCATTGTCAATATACTCCTATATCACTGCGACATATCAGATTTACTATACTGATTGTGCTTCCAGAAATGGCACAATGTAATTCAATACAACTGCATTTCTGTCGTTATGAAACTGCCTCTGCACTCAAGGCATTGCAGGTGTGCAGGGGACTGATAACAACCAAAAAAAAAGCCAGTCCCCTGATGAGCGAGGAGCTTAATGACTCGATAATCCCTTACCTCGATTATCTCCAGCATCTCCACTCTGGTGATTTTGCCGTCACCATCCAGGTCATACATGTTGAAGGCCCAGTTGAGTTTCTGCTCAAAGCTGCCGCGGGATGTGATGGACAGAGCGCAGATGAACTCTCGGAAATCAATGGTCCCGTCTCCGTTTTTATCAAAGGTCCTGAAGGCGTGCTGTGCAAATTTTGATGCATCGCCGTAAGGGAAGAACTGCAAAATGTGGGAGAGATGTGTGCGTTCAATAATTCAACCAGGGCTTTAAAAAGACTTACTAGGGCATGATTACATGTTGAGATGATAAAAGAAGAAAGGCGGCGGTTCACACAAACCTTGACATAAAGCTGCTGGAACTCGTCCAGATTCAGCCTGCCAGTGGGGCAGTCTTTCAGGAAGCCTTTGTACCACTGCTTCAGCTCGTGTTCATTAAACTCCGTGTTCTTCACCAGATCCTCCATCACCTCGGGAGTCAGCTTGCTGTTCTGCTTTCCCATGATTCCTGTGGTGCAAGAACACGTGAATAATGCATTTATTTATGCCTGAGCGATGGCAGTATGCACATCTCCAGCATTTTTATTTTCACTTCAAACACGAGTACAGAGTAAATGTGTGTGTTTTTTTTTTTTTTTGGGAGGGGGGGTTGGAGTAGGCAGCAAATATTTCCCTGGTGCTCTTGTTCTATTTCCGTCCCCCCCTCTCAGCCTGCCTGTGCCGGTCTGTGGCCCGGGTTTAGCACTGACCTGGATCATCTCTGACAGAGCAGATCCAGTTCATTAAATGTTCGATCGTTGCTATCAAGTTTCCACTGCAAACACTGTCCTATAACCTAACAATGACAACAAAGCCTAGTTGTAAGAGGGGGCACTGCTGCAGCAAATCCACAGACCTGAGCGAGGACGGGAAGCACACAGCTGTAATCTGGATCAGGCGGGGGATGTATCTTATAATAGAGCCGTCTGTATATAATATAGTGTTTAAACCACACAAATCAGCCTGGATTATCCACACTATAGTGAAGCAACAATCATGACAACTTGAGCAAACCACACCAGAGCAGCCTGATTCATTAATTATTGACTCATGATGTGGCAAATGACATAAAAGTGGCCAAGAATGCGTCAATCCTTCGATACATAATTTAACAAATGAAACAGCAGAATTATATTTGCATAACAGAGCACAGGCCATTGTGGGAACCACCACCACCACTTGAGACCAACATATGGTTCACACATCTCTGCAGCAGCAGCAGCAGCAGGCTGGATGGACAGCTCCTCCAGCAGACAGACAGCACTGCATTGGCTCAGGCCTTCCACAACAAACAGCAGAAATGTGCTGCAGCCAAAAAATCAGTGCAAAAAAACCCACAGCCTTTTAATGTGCACCAGCATGCATGTCATGTAACCAATCCTGACCAGCACGGTTGGTTATTACAGGAGCAGATCTTTGGTTTAATGTGTGAAATGCTCTACAGTGAATGACCTTGAGGACAAACATTTTTTTTTTTGCAGTTTCGCAGAGCTGAGAGGAAAAAACAGCTCGCCATCATCATCATGCAACTGCGGCGTTTTTTTTTTTTTAGAGAGACACATAAAACACACAAGGCCACAGGTATATGCATGACTTTCTGCGCTAAAACAGAGATGCTGTTTTATTTCACGCCTTGTGCAATGACATCCGAGTTAATGCTATTAAAGCTAACCGCCTCCTGTGAGCAGAGAGATGGAGAGAGGAGGAGAGAGATGGAGAGACGCTGCTGCAGCTGCATTCCGATGGAAACGACGCAGTGAATGTTTTCAGCTCCTGCTCCTATAGTGACATCTTTACATGCGCATTGGTGCAAAAAAAAACCATGCAAAAATGTCATACAGACCTATTTATAAAACACAAAGCAGCTCTCCACTCGGTGCCACCAAAAAGGCGCGTAAAAGCCAATTAATTGCACAAATCTTGATGATCTTAATTCTCCCTGGCTGTCTTATTTCCAGGCAAGACGCAGTGGCTTTATGTTTTTAAGGGATGCGCAGGTGCATCCCTCTCTCTCTCTCTCTCTCTCTGTGTGCTCATTCATTCAAAACACACGGAAAAAAACATGAACACAAATGTTCATTCACCGACCGAATGGGAACATCTAACACATGACACATCTGCAGGCGATCACTCCTTACCTTATTATAGAGCCTATATTTGGTGATTCTCTACCGGAATAAAATCTGCTCTGGCTCTTCTTCTGCAAAACCCCCTTTCCGATTGGAAACGTTTTTGCAACAAAAAAAGGGGGATTATTTTCGACACTGCTCGCCTCCTTTAAATGAAAAACACACCCAGCTAATGAAAATTTCTGGATGATTTTTTTTTCCCGACGTTATTCCAGATGAGGCGCAGCAGGGACCGATCCCACGCCAGTCTGGTGATGGTGATGCGACTTACAGGAGCGCGGCGTCACCCAGTGTGCATCATCACAGCCTCTGAGCAGAAGTTCACTGTTCACTCTGATGCTTCGCCTTCGGGTTCAGCTGGATCCTGTCACGTTAAAAACCGGATCTCTCATCGTGATGAGGATGATCAGCAGGAAATTTCATCAGGAAATTAAAAAAATAATAATAAATAAATTTGGCCCCTGATGAAATCAGGAATTATATTCATTAAGGAAAGTGAAATGTTTTAGTTGTATTGTCAATAAACGTGGCTTATAAGAAGAAGAATGGAATTTAATTACAGTACTAGAAGTACTGAGAAGTGAAGCCAATGCTGTAGTGCCTTAAATAGCCAGCAGGGGGCGACTCCTCTGGTTGCAAAAAGAAGTCCGATTGTATAGAAGTCTATGAGAAAATGAGCCTACTTCTCACTTGATTCATTACCTCAGTAAACATTGTAAACATGATACATGAGCATGATGTTCATTTAGTAAATTATGGTCCCATTTAGAGTCAAATAGACCATAAAGCAGGGTATGATTTAGGGCGCGGCAACCTTGTGATTGACAGGTCTCTACCACGGCCCCTGATCAAGAAGTTCACTGTTCACTCTGATGCTTCGCCTTCGGGTTCAGCTGGATCCTGTCACGTTAAAAAACAGATCTCTCATTGTGATGAGGATGATCAGCTGGAAATTTCATCAGGAAATTAAAAAAAAAAAAAAAAAAAAGGGGGGGGGGGTGTTTGGCTCCTGATGTAAAAAAAATTTACCATAACAAATCAGGAATTATATTCATTAAGGGGTGTAAATGTTTTAGTTATATTGTCAATAAACGTGGCTTATAAGAAGAAGAATGGAATTTAATTACAGTACTAAAAAAACAATAGCCAACCCATAAAAGCCCCATGTTCACTATATGTATGCAGAGCATGTGGGCAATCACTGGGTCTGAGAAGTGAAGCCAATGCTGAAGTGCCTTAAATAGCCAGCAGGGGGTGACTCCTCTGGTTGCAAAAAGAAGTCTGATTGTATAGAAGTCTATGAGAAAATGAGCCTACTTCTCACTTGATTCATTACCTCAGTAAACATTGTAAACATGATACATGAGCATGATGTTCATTTAGTAAATTATGGTCCCATTTAGAGTCAAATAGACCATAAAGCAGGGGATGTTTTAGGGCGCGGCTACCTTGTGATTGACAGGTCGCTACCACGGCGTTGTCCGGTCAAGGAGTTGTCCATGACAACTGTAAATACGAATGAATGTAACTACGCTTATTTCCTTAAATATGAAACTATTACATTAACAGCTAATTTTTTTTATGTCGATGTTGGACTTAAGCCTCCCACACATGATCAGCAGTCAAATAGCTCTGTGCTGGTTGTGCCATTGTTTTCCTATGGGGAGAGCCGTGCCGCACGACTAAGCGGAAGCGCTACCCTTGGTGTGGCGCAACGCCCAAAAATGCCACAGAAAGCTGCGCTCAAATTTTTTCAACTCTGACCTTGGTTGTCACTGACCTTTCAAAGCACAAACAATGATAACAGCTGCAACTGTTATGTTGCCAAGAAACAGTGAATGGCGTTCCTTGTGCTCTTTTTGATGTCATAATTCTGCGCTACGCTTTGCCTTTGCAAGTCTCTGCGCCCGACCTCAGGGTGAGCAAAGAGCACATTTCTTATACTGTAAAGGCAGCTTCAGCTATGTTGAGTATTCCTCAACTAATTTATGTTACACAGCAGACCTGGGGTCAGGTCATATTGTAGGATAAGTAGATTGATAGTGTAGATAGGATGCTCAATCACAGCAGCTCATTTTTTCCCTGTAGCTCCCAAGCTCATTGATCCAGACGTGACTAATATCATACCATATAACATTCATTTGACTCAATCCTGGTGATGACACAAGCAAATGCTCAGAAAATCTTTGAATTTGACCAGAATGATATGATCTAATGTGGGATGACTGGACAGCTGATTAGACTGTTGTCAGGTTATTCAATTTATTAAATTATCAGTTGCTATAAGTCCCATAGATGTGGCTCAGTAGGGGCCGACTGCACCCACTAGTAGGTTTTTTTCATCTATTCACATGGTAGCGACCGTAGTAAATATTACAGGAGCAGAAGAGGAAGTCAGGCGCTCTAGTATAGACAGTGTGAAACTCCATAAAGGGTGGAGGACGGGGAAGATGGATTGGACACAAAACACAGCTTTGTTTTCACCCTGGAGATTGGCGTTTGCATCCCGTGTGAAACCAACAATGTATAGCTGTCTTTGTGTTTGAAGTTATTTTAACCCAAAACACAATGTTTTCTGTCTAAACCTAAAGAAGTTGTAGTTTTATTGCCTAAACCATTGTAGTTGTGTTGCCTAAACATAAAGAAGTTGTAGTTTTATTGCCTTAACCTAACTGTTTTCTTTGCCTACACCTAAAGAAGTTGTAGTTTTATTGCCTACACCTAAAGAAGTTGTAGTTTTATTGCCTAAACCTAAAGAAGTTGTAGTTTTATTGCCTAAACCTAAAGAGGTTGTAGTTTTATTGCCTACATCTAACTGTAGTTTTATTGCCTAAACCTAAAGAGGTTTTAGTTTTATTGCCTACACCTAAAGAAGTTGTAGTTTTATTGCCTACACCTAAAGAGAGTTGTAGTTTTATTGCCTACACCTAACTGTTTGTTTTTGCCTACACCTAAAGAAGTTGTAGTTTTATTGCCTAAACCTAAAGAGGTTTTAGTTTTATTGCCTACACCTAAAGAAGTTGTAGTTTTATTGCCTACACCTAAAGAGGTTGTAGTTTTATTGCCTACACCTAAAGAAGTTGTAGTTTTATTGCCTACACCTAACTGTTTGTTTTTGCCTACACCTAAAGAAGTTGTAGTTTTATTGCCTAAACCTAACTAGGTTTTTTTTGCCTACACCTAAAGAAGTTCTATTTTTTTTGCCTAAACCTAAAGAAATTCTAGTTTTACTGCCTCAACCTAACTAGGTTTTTTGCCTAAACCTAAAGAAGTTTTACTGCCTCAACCTAACTAGGTTTTTTTGCCTAAACCTAACTAGTTTTTTTTTGCCTAAACCTAAAGAAGTTCTAGTTTTACTGCCTCAACCTAACTAGGTTTTTTGCCTAAACCTAAAGAAGTTGTAGTTTTATTGCCTAAACCTAAAGAAGTTGTATTTTTTTGCCTAAACCTAAAGAAGTTGTAGTTTTATTGCCTAAACCTAATTGTTTTCTTGCCTAAACCTTAAGACTCATTTTTTTGTGTTCAAAACGATGTTTCATTCGGTTTTACAACATGTTAGAATGTGTTGCTTTCAAGTTTCACGTTCACTGTTACAACGTAGTAGGCGTAGTAGGCCCCTATTGACCCACATCTATAGTGCTTATAGCGACTGATAACGCCTATCTAGTAGCCTGACAACAGTTGTGAAACAGTGAAGAAGTGAATCTGTTCCTGATTTATGGGGATAAGGTCCCCTGGAGGACAGATATAGGTCACCTTTGTTAAATCATGTGTGTTGAAGCACAGATGAGTCTCCCAGCCAAAATAATTCTCAGACGTGTGGACCCACATCCAAATCTGGAATCCATTTAAATTTAGGTATAAAAACAAGAGATAACCTCCATCACAGCTGCATCCTATCGGGCAGAATACAGACACTAAAACGATGGAAATAAAAAGTCGACCTCACACGCAAAACCTCTGATTACTTGATTTCTTAATTTAATGCTCACATACAGTACAGTATACACATAAGATTTCATTTACATCTCACAAACACAAAAGCAAACAGTTAAATACATAGATAACTTTAGCACCAGCATAGAGCACTGATCCACGCAGCGTCCTCTAAAACTCTTATTCGTAGTGATTTTCAAAATAAAACACCTCAGCTTGATCTCACTAGGCATGGCTTACATGGAATATCTTTACAGCAGCATTCACTTACAAAGGTTAATTGATTAAAAAAGGATGCATACTGTACACCAAAGGTGGTATACAAAAGCAATACTATATTATATACCCATTTACATGGCCGTTTTCTCAGTGTAACATTTAAGTGTTTTGACAGCTTCTGTATCAACACTGATGTTTGATAAAAACATAGAAACATATGAATTTTTAAAAAAACGTATGCGTATACATGAAGAGCCTATGGAGATAATTGGCATGTAACAATCTTGCATATTGAAACATAAATATATCACGTTCACAATGCTCTCATTTTTCTTTATATATTACTAACAAGAGAGCTACCGTCTTTCTATGTAGGCTATGTTTTGTTTAGGTTACAGTGTTTTTTTAATATTAAAATTATAATAAAAAAGAAATCCAATGGGAACATTACTTTTTTGTTACACAGTAATGTGAAAAAATAGTATCAAAATGATTTTCTATATCTCTCAATCGAAAAAGCAATGTAGTAATTAATGCACCGTTTCAGTTATAGATATGTTTTCAGCTTGGTAAACATGAGATCCTATAGTGAGATTTGACAAAGTGAGAGTTTCTTAAGGTATAAAGTGTTTTCTGTTATACATTTCTTGTCAGATTATGAATATATATTTATAATGAAATCTGCATGCAGCAGACAGATGTGCTGCTCGTGAAGGTTTGTGACACAAACACTTGGCCTTCTTTTACTGATTACATTATGTTAACACACGTGTATGAAGGATGCGTTCCACAATCTCACAGTTTTTTAGTTCAAAATCTGTGCCAAAAGTAGAGAAAGTCAATAAGTATGTGGATGAATTTGTGATTATCACTACATGACATCATGGAAATCTTCAGCAAAATGTACCGAGAGGGTCCAACTGTGGACGTCTGGAGACCCCGGGTCTGCGAACCAATGGGAAGAGAGAAGGGTTTCACATATGGGATGTGTCACTTCCTTTAGCGGTCTATTTCCCGCCTTCTAACCAGATTTTAACTTTTAGAGTTTCTCTGCTTATAATTTTTTTATGATAGTATTATCAGTAGCCATGGTTCCCTTCAATCGTCAAGCAAATTTTATGCAAACATTTGAAATGTGGCAAAAAAAGAGAAGCGAATTAGGAGCATTCCCATTAACTGGTGTGGAGCAAATAAACTTGGCTACAGCGTAGTTTGGTCAGAAGTTGGCGCTATAGGCTACGCATGGCTGTATTCCACCAGTAAACAGAGTAGAAAAAGTAGAGGTTGCGAACCGGAAAACAAAACAAGTCGGCTTGGCCATCTAACCATCTACGATAGAAAAACGGAGAGAGGTCTTCAGGAATTTGGTTCAATTGGGCAAGTTTGAATTGTTCTTCCGTGTCAGCTAGTATTGGCCATGTTTCATGTTGTCCACAACAAGCATTCGCACTTTATGGGAATATCCGAGAAGACGCCAACAATGGAAACAACTGATCAGTCATGTGTGTTAAATATTTGCATGTAATAAGAATTTATAATCGGAAAAAGGCGTGCAGCTTGCCTCGGCTTTACAGAGCTTGACTGTTTGGCTGTCAGGCCATAATTTCATTGTTTTGGTTCACTCCCATCGCTCTCATTGCATAATTTTTGGCTGCAGCTGTTTTAGGGGATAAAGCTCTAAAAAACCCACTGTACACTTCCTGCTTAGCACCAAACAGCAGAACAACACAGTTAGTGAATAGCTGGTGAACATGGTGAAGCATTTAGCAGCTGAAGAGCCAGATTTTTATTTTATAGAGAGTTAATATTGGATTTACATTATTGTCGCATTAAATCGTGATCGACTGCGAGCAAACTCATACAAATAGTCATGTTTTTCTAGATCTGGGCACAAAAAGGATCGAATGCAGGTATCGTTTGACTGGAGAAGTTTCGATACTACTTGGCACTGGGTTATTTGGCAATACCTTAAAAGGTGTAGAGAACCGATACCCAAGCCTATGTATAGGCCTAGCATATTTTTCACAGAAGTTACCCTCTCTTTCTGAGGAAAAAGTAGTTGAATTAACCGTAAAAGTTGCAGCCCATTTGCTTTTATACTTTTATGGCAGAAAAGGAAGTGATGCACCTCACGCCTGGGGACCTTACTCTCTTCCCTTTGGCTCACAGACATAGAGACTGTTCTTAAATGCATTGTTGGATTCAAAGAGGGGAAATTATATCGTAGAAGGTTTTCAGAACTTAGTCTGCTTTAGTTTGTCGATGTGGTAGCAAAGCTTCAAGGCCGGCCCCAGCTTCAGTCCGAGGTACTTCATGATCATGTCGCTCTTTAGGAGTAACAAAGCGTTTCCATCGATCTCCTGAGAGAAGCAGGAAGAAGACGTGTCAAATCAGCAGGAAATGAGGCGACCAGACAAGGTGATCAGCAGTGAAACATGTCAGCCTGGAAATGGAAAAACAAACTCACATGTTTCCTAAAGACGTCCGAATGGGGGCCGAGAGCCTGGGGGTCGGCATCCCTAATGAACCAGACAACATCGTCCACAGACCAGGTGGATGGGTCCTTATTGGGTGGAGGCTTGGACTCCTGGGGCTCTGAAGATGCATTATAACCTCCTGGACGAACAAAGGAAAGAAAGGAGCTTTACTTTCAGAGAAATAAACATCAAAGGAAGCTTTGTTTTGTTGTTTCCGTGACTCCTCACCTGTCCGGTTGCTCTCTGGGAACGTGTTTGGGCTGGTTGACGACTGCCTGCACATATTCATGGAGGCCGTGCCGTTGGAGAACTGCTGTGACGAACGAAACCCGTAGGAGGACTTTGGCGTGTAGGACGAGCTTATGGAGCTGAAAGCAGAATCGCCGGGGTCCACGGAGTAGCGTTTGCCGTCGGACTGGTCTAAATGGTAGTCCTCGGCCATAGATGTTTCAGCTGAAGACAAGATGAGAGTCAGAATTACCTCAAGAACTTTGTTTGTATCAGCTTCATAGCTTCTGTTAGACAGATTTAGAAGTACCATCTGACGGGTAGGAGCCACCACTGTGCTGGGTAATGGGCTGATCGCTGAAGAGGTTTTCACAGTGCAAGCTGCGACAGAGCTTCTTCAGAAAACGGAGCACATAGTCGATGCTGTTCACCACGGGGAGGCTGAGAAGATGCTGCTTCCCATCAAATGTGGCTGGAGGGGCAAAACAGGGGAACCACTTGAAACGACATCATGCACAAATTGGGTCATTAAACCTTTACTAATGCATTGTTTCTACTCAATGCCACCTCAGGTAAAGTGGTGTAAACAAAAAGATACTGAACAAGTAGAAAGCAACACCTGATGGAGGTCTTTGTACAACACCTGATATTTTTTCTCCCCCGTAGCCTTGCGTGAGGAGAGTGAACACTGTTTTCTGCTGGAAGGCGCTGTCGATGCAGCCTTGGACGGCCTGCTGAAGCACCACGGAGGGCCGGTCGGGTCCGAAGTGATCGGGGAGCTGCTGGATCTTCTTCCTGTCAAGGTTGGGGCCCGTGTTGGCCTGCTTGTTGATGTAGATACAGACTGATGCAGGGGGGAAACACAGGTGGAGTTTTGAGAAAAGATACCTACATTATCTTACTTATAAGTGTCTTTTAAGCAAATTAAGACTGGATTGTAAAGACAAAAAGGGCATCAAGGCTTCTTACATGGGGTTTAGAGTGTTTTGAGTCCTACCTGTAAGCACCTGGGGCGTGGCAGAGTGGGGGATGGTGGCGGCATCCTGAGGAATAGAGCTCATATCGGGCTCGGGGGTGCTGCTGGGTGGAGAGATAGCCAATGGTGTCATCACCATCCTGGGTTTGAGCTGCAGAAGAAGAAGAAGTTATTGCATTGCTATGTTTATTTCAGGCATATCATTTATTTACTAAATCATGCATGGAGGGGGATGGTGGGGATTCAGGTTACTAAATCTATATAAAGCTGTTGTTTTTATGCTACAGATGATGGCTTTTACCCGTATTTAAACATAAAAACAGACATATTTCCCCTTTTGATATACAAATATTTCCATAACATTTGACTACAGCAGAACAAAGCCTCACAGATGTTAAATCTCTCTCTGTTACACTGGGGTCCCACAAAATGTGAAGGGCATGGAGCCGGTGTGTCTGTGTCTTTCTGTGTACACATGCATTTTTAAACACACTGCATCCACACAGCTCATCCCCCCGTTAACCCCCTCATGTGGCTGACCTTGAAGCCGGGCTTTCTCCCCCTCTTCTTTGGCACTTTGAGTGGAGGGAGCGACTCGGGGTAACGATTTGGAAAATCCATCTTGGCGACATTGCGGAGCGGGGGTCTCCCTCTCTTCCTGCCCGGTATCTTCCCCGACTGGCTGGGGATGAAGGAGGGAGCCACTGCAGCTGATTGCATTTCACTGTCTGATTTCTGTGCCGTTGCTGCAGGTACACTCATTTGGAGCTGGAGACAAAGGAAGCAACCATTGAGCTCAAGCTATAGAAACAGCAAAGAAACATGCACTGTGCTTGCACACTAATCCTCTTCCCCAGCAACTACACATTAGAGAGCAGCATTAGCATCATTTTAGAGGAAGCAGAGTGCTTTGGCAAGGGTGAACAACAGCAACATCCAGACACTAAAGAGACTGCAGGATACTTAGCTGAGCAATGCGGTGAGAGGAGCAGCATTTAGCAGAGCATCATAATAAGCAAACAACACAAAAGGCAGCCATGCATGAGCTGTGGAGGAAACAGCACCTCCATCCTGCACTGATAACACACTAATAAAGGAGGAGGGGGGTGTCTATTACCTGCTGTCTTCTATTGTGAAAGCCCAAGAGCCAAGCCCTTTTGTTTTAAATCCCAGGAGCCTAAAGGTGACTATAAAGCTAAATCCCTAACAATGAAGGGAAAGCCATCTTGCTCTTGCTGTATGTGGCTTTTTCCTCGTCCCCTTTTTGGTTAACACACTACTGCTGCCTCTGCCGCTGCTGCTGCTGCTGCTCGGCACACAGGCTGCAGACATCTCATTAGACTAATGCATTCAGCAGTGGCAGAGGGAGGGGGAAATTGACTTCACCATGGCTACCCAGCTATGAATTACCATTACGATGACAGCTTCCACCCTAATCTTTTAAAAAAAAAAAAAGGAGAAGCAGCAAGGAAACAAACATGTGGCTCATATCCCATGCAGCAGGAAGGAACCGGCTGTGATTCATACCTCTGAAATGTCTCTTATTTTAAGCAGATTTGGCAAAATGGACACAGTATGTAAACAAACAATAAGCAGTCAGTAGGAACTCACCATCCAGAACAGATGTGGAGTGTCCCTACGCTCCGTGCTGGGTTTCCTATATATTTCCTGAGCACGGATGTCAAAGCAAGGCGGTCTCCACTGTAATACTGTATATATAGTATGTGTGTGTGTGTGTGTGTGTGTACAACAGAGACAGACAGACAGAGAGTGACAGTGTGCATGTGCGTGTGCGTGTGTGTGTGTGTGTATGTGTGTGCATTAAAGAGAGATGGAGAGAGAGAGAGAGGGAGAAGGGCTCCTCTGTTGTCATGGCAACAAGCCTGTAAGCCCCTGTAACACCCTGTCGGTTGTCTGCCATGTTTTTTTGTCTGCTCAGTGCTGTGGAGGTATAATTAGACTGAGGACAGAGTTTCTGCTCTTTTAATTTTAATGAGAATATTCAAATGCTATTTTTCCTCTATTTCTGCGGCGGGTTTCTCAGTTGTAAAATATCATTCTGTGGCCTTTAATTTATATTAAGGAATGATATTATTAAGAGCTTAGACGGTTAATCGATAAATCCATGTAAGAAAAATAATCGGCAACTGTTTTGATAATCAAATGATCATTTAAGTCATATTTTTTAAGCATAAATGTGAAATATTTGCTTCTCAAGTGTGAGGAGTTGATGCTTTTCTTTGTCATACATGATAATAAACAGAATATATTTGGGTTTTGGAGGCATTTGAGGACATGAACCTTGAGCTATTTTACAGGCAAAATGATAAATCAAGAAAATACTCTGCACATTAATCAATAATGAAAAAAATCTATAATTAGTTGCAGTCCGATATATTATTCAAACTGCAGTTATCCGATATTACAGCAGATAATAATATTAGAGCTGAAACTATTAGTCAATTCATTGTTTTAATTGACATAACATGCATCAGCAGCAATGTTTAAGTCATCTTTTTATGCATAAATGACAGAATATTTGTTCCTCAAATGTGAGGATTAAATGATTTTCTTTGTCATACATGATAATAAACTGAATGTATTTGGGTTTTGGACTGTTGGTAGAACAAAACAAGACATTTGAAGACATAAATGTTGAGCTGTGGGAAATTATAACAGGCATTTATCCATATTTTTATATTTATATACTAAACAATTAATCAAGAAAATAATTGTCAGATTAATTGATAATGATTATGATAAATATATTCTCTGGTTTCAGCCTCTAAAATATGACAGTGTGCTGCTTTACTTTGTTTTCTATCATTGTAAATTGAATATATCTATTTAAAATACATTGCTTTGGGATTTGGGACATTTTTATAGGCATTTCTTTTTACGTTTTCTAACATTTTAAAGACTAAAATAATAATAATAATAATCATCAACTGCAACCCTAAATAATATATCATAAAAACCATAATAATCTTTGCTTATCTATTAATGAATATATGCCCTAAATATTTTAATCACTGCCTTTTTGATATGATCTTGAATATTCTTGTGTTAGTGAGTGGGAGGGCTCAGCAGTATTTTCATTTCAGTGATTTGCATAATATGTGCAGCTTCTCTGCAATCCCTGTTTCTGCCACATGAAACACAACAATAGGTCATTTTAGGTATTTCATGACTCGGACGCAGGTGTATATGTTCTAAATTTAGCCTAAATTAACACCGTGGGACAATCATCTTCCATTTTCAGTAGATGCAACTACACTAGTGGGTATAGTCATACATCTATATAATGCCAAATCAGTTGTAGTGTAGGTATTATGCATGCTTGGAATTAAGACGGCAACTAATGATTATTTTTTATCATTAATTTATATATCAATATTTTTTCATTTAGTATAAAAAAAAGTAAAAACAAAAAATGCCTGTAACAATTCCCAAAGCTCAAGATCTTCCAATGATTTGTTTTCTCTGACGAACAGTCTAAAATCCAAAGATATTCAGTTTACAATCATATAAAACTGAGACAAGCAGCAAATCCTCACATTTAATAAAGTAGTTCCAGAGAATAGTTTTCATATTTGCTTGATAATTGACTCAAAATTGTGCAGATTGATTTTCTGTAGATCAACTAATTGATTAATTGACTATTTGTTTCAGGTCTATGGGATAAAATACAAAAGAGCAGGGTAAAAGAAATACAGTAAAATAAATAAACTGCCTCAGAACAAAATGCTGTTCTCAACAAATCTCAGATTGATTCCTTTAAAATGAGGCTTAAAATGTTGCCTTTTTATTTAAAAAAAAAAAAATAGAATAGAATAGAAAGCTTTATTGTCATTGTATTAAATACAACGAGATTCACAGTTGCCACTTCTGGTCAGTACTTTAAAACAAATACTTGACAAGATTAAACAAGGCAGATAAAACATATAACAGGTAAAACACACACTCTTATAAAGCAAATAAAACAGGTAAAGCAGATGTAATAAATAAATATAAACAGAAGTGTTACACTAGAAGTATAAAATATAAAATAGATGTAATGTAAACAGAGGTAATTGCACTTGTAAAATAGGTAGTGTAGATGTAATACATAAAATGTAAACAGAAGTGTTACACTAGAAGTATAAAATATAAAATAGATGTAAAAATATTAGTATAATGCTGTATTACTGTGATATAATAATAATAATTATTATTATTATAAATGTCAAACTTCGCCCCCTGCTGGCTGACAGCGGTACATACTTCTGTTTGTTTTGCGTTTGTTAATAAAGTTACATTGAAGGAATTTGGAGCCAAGATGGCGTCCTACAGCATACTGCTGTCAGTGAAGATGTCACCCTCAGCTTTGCTGGGCTTTAGGAGTCTTTTAACTCAACAATATTCCTCCAAAAAGCTGCTAAAATGTTTGACAGAGGTCTGCAGACGAGGTGAGACCAGTTCTTGGTGAGTTTGTGTTGATAATGATGGAGTTAAACGAGTTAGTCCGGGTGATGTAAGGAAGCTACTGGAAACTCCACCCAGCTCTGCTTTTAATTAACATGTTGCTGTTGTTTACACTGTCTTAAAGTAAACCTGGTATTACTGTTAATATCTGACCTTCTGTACAAACTTACCTTGTTATTTTCACTGCTTTTATCAGCTGTCAAACTAGCTGTCACAAATGTAAACAAAAGGAGCCAGCCATCTAATCAGTGTTGTTGTTATAATGTAAATGAAGGTTACTCGGTGGGAGCCCAGCAGCAGCAGCAGCAGGCTGTGGTGGAGGAGAGCGGTGTAAGTCCCACCGGGTTCCGAGGTCCTCTGGATCACTACACCGGGCTGATCAGAGACGGGACACTGCGGGAGGATGAGCACCAGAGAGCGGTGATGCAGACTCTGGATAAGCTCCACAAAACACTCAGAGGATACAGCAACACACCCACATCCTTCTTCTCCAAGGTACAGAGAAGTTACTGATGATAACATCCTTTTATTAATTAACTTGTCCTTTTAATGCTGAGATTATAAAAGCTTAGTCTTAGTTTACTGCTGCACAAACAGGTCAATCTCAAAACGATTCAGTGATTCAGTGACAAATTCAAAAACAATCACGTCGACCTATAGTGCCACTTTCTCTATTCTTTTGGAATTAAATTCCCCCATAGTTATCAGCTCTGACAATTGCAGCACATTTAAAAGCTTTTTTTTTGCCTAGTTCTGTTCTAACCTTTGGGACCAACATCTGTAGAAAATTGTGAGAGCACAGGCCATATTGATTTTGGTTTGTGCACATGTATGTACACAGATAAGAAGGAACCAGTCCAAGGAGCAATTTATATATATAAGAGCCAACCAATGTGAAAGTATCCAGCTTCTCTAGGCACTGGTCAGGTGCATTCATATAGAGCAGATCACCGTAATCCAATAAATGTAAAGTTGTCGAAATGAAATGCACAACCTGTTTACATTACAGTTTATTTATTCTATCACTACTGTACATCAGTCTACCACAGTACTATATATTATTAGATTTTATTTCATTATCTATCTATCTATTGTCCTGTTTATACCTGCAGAATACACATATTTACTTTATTTTACGACATGTAAATAAGTAGTCGAACCATCACAATAGTAAAGTTTATGTGCATTACCTGTTTACAGCCTTTTCTCACCTGTCCAGAAGCAGTTCTCATCTATCTATCTATCTATTGTCCTGTTTATATCAGCACACATCACACTATACATATATCTTTATTTTACTGCCTGTTAACACGCTGTTAAACCCTCACAACAATATTTATGTGCATTACCTTTCGTTCTCATTACGCATATACATTTGCTACATTACTGTTAGGTCTGTCCTCGACCAAAGAAATTTTTAGTCGACTAATGGATAAGTTGATTTAATCAACAGATCTGTAAATCGGTGTTTCTCCAAAAGAATAACACAAAAGAACCATTTTAACTCTTGTGTTTACAGGAGACGTGCTCATAAGTTTCTTGGAAATAAGTCGTGCAACATGAAAAAAGCATAAAAAGCGACTAATCGATTAAAGAAATCTTAGTTGACTGAGATCAAAACGACCGATTAGTCGACTAATCGACTAAGAGGGAGCAGCCCTAGTTAGTGCACAACCATTACAGTTTATCCATTCAATCACTCCAGTACACCAGTCTATCACAGTACTATTTTATATGATATTGTATTTTATTTTATAGTATTTTTTTATATATTCTATATTAGCCCTATATTTTACCATCTGCACTGTTTTTGTCTTAGTTTCTCATTTTTACTTGAGCATGTGATTTTCTTTTTATACATATTTGTAGTTGGAGTGAGCCTGAGAACAAAGAATTTCATTGCCAACGATGAAATTGTTGTGCATATGACAATTATATGAATCCTGCACCTGTTTAAGTAATTGACTTTATTAAGATGAGATAATTAAGTGTTGTATTCTGTTTAATTTTGGGATCATTTTGTAACACCAGAACCTGTCTGATATTTTGTCTTTCAGTTTTTCACAAAACCGAAGGCTCCACAAGGTTACTACATCTACGGTGATGTTGGTAAGAGAGATGGGCCACAGAGTTACAGATATAAATTAATCTCTCTGACATTTTATGTATAAACTTTTCCTTTAACTCACATGCTCTTTATTGTTTCAGGCACAGGAAAAACGATGGTGATGGACATGTTTTATTCATACGTTGAGACTGAAAAGAAAAAGAGGGTTCATTTCCACGGCTTCATGTTGGACGTGCATAAAAGTGAGTACTCTTCATGTTTGTACTAAGGGTGTTAATAATGTTCATCGTTGTCATACTGTATTTGACTTTCTTTGCTCCAAACAGCCACTAGGGGGCAAATAGTTCTTCAAGCTTTCAAGCTACAAATGTATGTATGAATGAATAAGTTCAAAGTGGACGAGGTGTCCTGCATCCAAAAGGTGGATGGTGTTCTCTCAGCTGCAAAAGGCTGTTTGGTGCAATGGGAAGAAAAACTACATTAGCAGAAGTTTTTTTTAAAAATCCCCCCAGGATATACCATTATCTCCACATTGTCAGTTAAAGGCAGGGTCGGTATCCTTGAGAAACTAGCAAGAGTACACTTTTTTTTAATTGATCAAACCGGAAAACCCAGCCCAGTGTGGCCAACTCTTTTCCAACGAAAGTTGGCAACACTGACAGTCTGTTGCTTCAGGCCTCCCCACAAAGCCACTCCCCCACAATTATCATTATGAATGTAAACAATGAACATGTCTATTGTTGGTACTCACAACTGTCAACCTAGCAGCTTGTGGAAAACTCCGGTGATGTTCAATGAGTGCACGGGCAGAGTGCTTGCAGGCAGGTAGACAGGCAGATAGCCCGTCCAATCATTACATTCAGGCCGAATGAAATGACTGAGATGTGTTATAGTCCTGTGACAGCCACAGATACAGGATTGCTTTCTTTTTTTGTCAGAGCATTTGACTTATTGATTGCGGTTGGGATCTAATGAGTATTTCAACTAGTAAAACAAAAACGTTTCTAAAAACTTTACCAACCCTACCTCTAACCAGATTTACATAAACATTTGTTTTGTTTTTGTCTTTCTAAGCGTTTGGTGATGACCTTTTGTTCTTGTGAGGAGAGAAAAATATCAACCCACACCCTGTTGCATTTCTTCATTCTTGTCACCGTTGAGCAGCTTTTCAAACAATTCCTTTTAAGCCAAATGTTAAGAATGATTTTGTAACTCCAGCAGGCATCAACAGCCTGGTGTATTCTACCAACAGCTTTACGTGTATTTCACATAAGATCTAAGTTACCAAGAAGAAAAGCACGCCTCCATACAGTCCTCTGCACTGTCAGCATTTTATCGTGAGAGGCTCTAAATGTGTTAGTATGGTGGAAATTTTTGGTGTTGCATTTTACTGTTCAGTATAATGCTTTCATTTCTATACTGGTGTAGAGCAATGCAGCGCTGTGGTTGCTGAACTGAGCTTATATTTCCTGTTTCAGCCACCACATTTCAGTTTTGGTACATTTTAAAGCACTGCTTACGTGTTGTTATTTATTTATTTATATATATATGCATGCTGCTGACAAAGCGCTTTAAATGGGTCCAGTAAAAGTCTTGAGTATTATCCTCTTATAAAGTTGGATGCAACTATAAAAATATATAGCGAACAGCTCTCACTCTATATTGTTATTGTATTGAAAAGATATAAGATATATTTAGCTCAGCAGTTTGTACTGTAGTTCTTAAACTTAATCCTACAAAGCCAAGACTAATTCTTGCTCTCTTTATTTTGGTCTTTAGGGATCCATCGGCTGAAACAGAGCATGCCAAAGAGGAAAGCAGGGAAAATGGCCAAATCCTACGACCCCATTGCTCCAGTTGCTGAGGAGATCAGTGAGGAGGCTTGTCTTCTGTGCTTTGATGAGTTCCAGGTAATTGTCTTTTCAATGTTTCTGCACACCACAGTAGAGAGAGATGTTTATGGTAGTATTTTTTGTGCATGTATCATTTAACCTAAACGGTGTTGTTCTGATGCTTTACCCAGAGTTCATTTATTTGTAACATTCAGGTGACTGATATTGCTGATGCCATGATCCTCAAGCAGCTCTTTGAGAATCTGTTTCTGCACGGTGTTGTTGTTGTGGCGACTTCGAATCGTCCCCCTGTAGGTGAGTAACAACATATCCTGAACATTTTTTTTCTGTCCAAATGCCTTCAGAAACTGTTCTCACTGCTTGACTTTGTCACAACTGATCTCAGCGTTTCATGCCGTTGACCTACATCCAATAACTCATGGTCCCAAAGCAGGATTTTGGTTTTTAAAGTCAGTATGTCAATACCACTTTTCTGTGGTATCTCAGACTGCTTTCACACCTAAGCTGTTTGGTTCGGTTAAAACAAACTCAGGTCGGTTTGCCGAGTTAGTACGGTTCATTCGGACTGGTGTGAAAGCTGTCAGTCCATCCCTGGTGCGGAACAAACAACCAAACCAAGACCACTTGAAAAGGTGGGCCTCGGTCCTCTTCCAAGCGGACTCTGGTGCGGCTCCTTTGTAGTGTGAAAGCAAATGAACCAACTTCAGGATTTTACAATAGCAGACGTGATTTTAGCATGAATTTAAAAGAAAAACTACAAACAAATCCATCTGCTGATAGGGAAATCTGATAAAAAAGATTGTAAAAGTAACTCATGAGCCACTCTTTCCTCCTCAGACTTGTATAAAAACGGGCTGCAGAGAGTCAACTTTGTGCCGTTTATTGCTGTGCTGCAGGTAAGAAAGGAGACATACTAAATATTAGATTTCTTCTTTTTATTTTAAATGCACCTGTTGTTAATTGTTTGTCTCTCACATGCAGAAATATTGCCAAACTCTCCGACTGGATTCTGGGATAGATTACCGCCGAAGGAACAGACCGTCTGCTGGAAAACTCTACTTCCTGTAAGAAATCCAGTCATTGCCAGCTATATTTTGATCTGTTGTTTGCATGTTTAGTGTTTTTAATGTTACATTTCCTGTAGCTCCAGTGAGCCTGATGTAGAAGCGACACTAGACAAGATGTTTGATGAGCTGGCGTTCAAGCAAAATGACAGTAAGTGGACATTTGACATAATTCTGCAGCTGATATGTAGTGTGGTTATCATTCAGTCTTTCATATCTCTTGGTGTACTTACTTGCATACTGTTTATCTCCACAGTAACACGACCAAGAGTTATGAATGTTCACAACAGGAAAGTCCGTCTGAACAAAGCATGTGGGACCATTGCAGACTGCATGTTTGAAGAGCTGTGTGACAGAGTAAGTCTCTCTGACCTTCTATGTTTTTGAAATACGTATTGTGTGATGGAAACAATGACATAATTGTGGCAAAACTCTGTATGTGGATCAGTCTTGACTTCTTCTGACGTCTGTCAGTGGATAAAAAATATGTTGTTTGTCACTTTTTTTGCTTGGTTTTGAATTCTTTAAACACAAATCATGTTTTTGCTCACGTTGTTGGTGAACAATGACACTTAATTGTCTGCATGTTGTTGTTGTATTGAATGTCCATTATTAAAAACTAACTTGCATGTGAACATGAGGATATCTAAGCAGCGCTCATAATGCACAAACCATTTTGGTTTTCCCAGGAATTTCAGATTGATGGTGAAAACTGTGTAGGGTTTGCATTGTAACTGGATTTCTACATACTGTTGACACAATCCAGCTGTAATGCCCTTATAAAATCTGATGTCGCCTTAAAAAGTCCTTGTACTGTGAGCTTCAGAGTCAAAAATCCACACAGTATGACAGTATCACTAGCTGTATACTGAAGCGAAATCATGATAATAATGAATGAAATATTAAAGCAGCTAATTTTTACTGTTACACTGTTACATAAAATAGAAAAATCCAGTTTTATGGTGTATCACTTTATACAGCTTTACCGGTATCTCACCCTCAGCCTAGTTGGTGTCTTTTGAAACGCTGGGAACTTAAAACAAAGTTAAACAGGTTTGAACAGTTCTTGGTTGTGTTGAGTGATTTTAAATGATTGACTCACAATTTGGCTCTGTGGCGGCTGAAGCAATCCAAAGAAGCATTTTCAGACAAAGTGTAGTTTTATTAAAAACCAGGAAATGGAAATTGCACAGCAACTTAAACCAGGGTAACATGCTTTTTTTTTTTTTTTTTAGGGCTGAATGATTTTGAAAAAATATCTAATTAGAGGGAATGTTTATTTTTTCATAATTATTCTCATTTTCACTCAAAAACATATTGAAATGATTACGGTGTGATTTTTGTGGGGATCTTAATAAATACAAGCAATATTATTGTGACATGTGTTTGAATGTTTCAGCCTTTAGGAGCCAGCGACTACCTGGAGATATCCCGGCTGTTTGACACCGTCTTTATTCGACACATTCCTCTGCTGACGCTGAACAAGAAAACTCAAGCCAGGCGGCTCATAACGCTCGTGGACGCCCTCTACGACCACAAGGTACACTGCGGTTATTTACATACGCACTTGACCTTCACTGAAACACCAGACTTTACCTATTTGTTTGGGACTTTTATATTACTTTGATCTTGTTTCAGGTGCGGGTGGTGATTCTTGCAGATCATCCACTGGATGATATTTTTGTACACAACGGTGATCACGGTCACGACGAGAGCCACATTCTGATGGACGATCTGGGGCTGAAAAGGGTGAGAGAGCGCCGACTCTGTTATCACAGTTAAACCAGTTTTTCATGTTGGGTGTGGACGTTCAGTCGTAAAGTAGATGATTAAGCTGGCTGAGGCTGTCGGCTGTCGGTGAATGGAGATTAAAACACAGCTGAAAGTTAGTCAGTGAAAAATCATCTTAACCAGTACTTCTTAAATTAAGTCTTAAACTGAGTCTTAACTTATTTTAAATCAAGTAGTAAGCCCTCCTCTAAGTGTATTACTTTTATAATAGAAATCAGTATCAGTAATTTTTAAACTGCGTCTAGATTTGGATTAGCATTAGAGTACACACAGTGACGAACAATCATGGGATATGTGGGTCAGATTATTTAAAGTGAGCTCCTAGAAAATGAGAAATGTTCCAAAATACCCCGTGTGTCAATGTTAATGAATCCATGGATCCACAGATTTTCATTTACACCAAATTTCAGCGAAATCTCTGGGATATGCTGCTAGATCTGCAACAATTATCAATGAATTAGTTATCAACAATTAAATTAATCGTCAACTATTTTGATAGTCGATTAATTTGTTTGAGTATTTTTTATTTTTTTATTTATTTCTCGTTGTGAAATCTGGCAACGTCCCTGGCCGAGGGGTTAACACTCAGACTAGGGCAGCAGCTAACAATTATTTTCATAGTAGATTAATCTGTTGATTACTTTCTCAATTAATCACTTAGTTTGGGCTATAAAATGTCAGAAAATGGTGAAAAATGTTATTTCCCAAAGCCCAAGATGACGTCCTCAAATGTCTTATTTTGTCCACAACTCAAAGATATTCAGTTTACTGTCATAGAGGAGTAAAGAAACCAGAAAACATTCACATTTAAGACGCTGGAATCAGAGAATTTTGACTTTTATTTTGTTTTAATTACTCAAACTGATTAATTGATTATCAAAATAGTTGGCGATTAATTTAATAGTTGACAACTAATCGATTAATCGATTAATAGTTGCAGCTCTTACGCAGACCATGAACTGCAACGTCCCCCGTTCAAATCCACCAAGGGACATTTGCTGCATCTTTCTCTCCCTTGTTTCCTTTTTTCTTTCTAAAGGCATAAAATGTTTCTTTAGGATCAGAATATAAAATTGACTAAACATCAGATAAAACATATAATAAAATGTGTGGGTGCATCAAAACCTAAGAAAGGAAAAGATCTGTGTAAATGTAAAGATAAAGGATAAACCCTTGTGGTGTAATAACTGCAACATGTGATTTTTCTTTCTGAATTGTCCGTTTAATTGATGCCCTTATTTTGAAGGAGTGCACATTCTCATAAGGACTTTGCATCCTGAGTTTCACTAAACTACTTAATGTTTAATTTTAATCTGCTGTTGTTTAACAGGATGAAGCCAGCGGTCTGTCCATCTTCAGTGGGGAAGAGGAAATGTTTGCCTTCCAGAGGACGGTGTCTCGCCTCACAGAGATGCAGACAGAGGAGTACTGGTTGGAAGGGGACAGAAGCGCCAAATCACAAGTGTAACATTTAGAAAAGTGGACAATGTTACACAACATCCATTTACTCCATAAACTGTACTCCTCTCTGCCAAAAACAGCCCGGACTGAACACTACTCCTACTCGTCTTATCCAGCACAAACCCAGCGGGAAATGTCGTACAGAGAATATTTATTAAAATCTTAAGGCCTTTTATTGTGACATTGCACTTTACGGATCATTTTTAATATAAACTGTAGGGTGTCATATTGCTTTTAGCTCCGTATCATATAGCGGTCCAACTGTATTTACTTTTATAAATGTGTGGGAAAGAGCTGGACGGCTTTTGGAAATGGATTCCCGAAGGACTTTTATGAAGATTTAAGGGACATTTTAATCTTCTGTCTTTATGCATCTCAATGAGTTTGTTTATGATTCTAATGCAAACATAAATACAGTGGCAGCAGATTGATTCAGAGATTTAAAGCTGCGTGTTTATTTCTGATGATTTATGCGGATGGTGCTTGTGAAATGTTTATCTCCGAACATTTCACTGAACAATAACATTTGACTCCATTTATCAGTATTTCCATTTGGTGGATTATAAACAAAACATGTATCACGGGAAGTGTTTTAGTTTATATATTACTTCCAGGGCGCTATATTGTTATGTATCCGTCTCCATAAATGAAACAAACAACGGCTCAAGTTGGTTTGCCCTTTTTATATGAATCATTTCTTTATTTAAACACTCAGTAACACACACCATCGTACAAAAACAAAGGCGCAGTGTGGGAAGTGAAAGTGAGATAATCTCCAAAGTTTATCTTCTGTACAAAAACAAAAGTGTTATTAGGACAGACAGACGGTCGGTGGTATTTAATTTAGAGGGATCTGTGTTATTTTATGCAGAAACTAAATCTGAAGACATTTTTAAAGCTGTTGCATGTTGAAGGATTTAACTGCCTTCAGTTGTCTGCTGTGTCAGTGAGGTTAACGGCTACAGTTCATTGTACTCTGTTTAGTCAAATCAATTTTATTAATTTTGTCCACATACTAAATTAAATCATTATTTTAAATTTAACTTTATATTATTTGGAAAAAAACAATCAAATTTAAAGAATTTTAGTCTAAAAAAACAATCGGAATCTGCCTTCAAACCCACCATTTATGATTATGTGTGTAATTTTAGAATGTAAACTCCTCGGGTCATTAAAAGACATGTAATAAAATGAAATGTATAGAATTTTCAGTTTGTAACTGCTATTCTAATTGATATTTACGACAAACTTATTGACATTTTTATTTTCCATTCTTTATATTTTAAAGGTACCATATTTATTTTGGTTGTAAGCAGGGCAGCAGTTATCACTGAGGTCATGTTATGTGTATTTTTGTGGGAATTTGAGGGTTTAGCAGCCTGGTTGGAGTATACATGTTTACATCCAACAGTTTAAAAAAAGTAACACAAAGTGGGTATTTTTAAAGGAAGATTTAAAGGGGAACACCACCCAAATTAAGGATTCCAATATGTTATTTCCATGGCCGAGGAAAGTTTACTTAATATTTGTGAACATGAGCTACTCTCTCTTAAAGCCAGAAACCAGAGAAGTAAGTCTCAGATTTGTGATGTCATAGGGTATAAAGTCTGGAGCTGCTCCATAGACGATGAATGGGAGACTGATTTTGTTTGTTTTCTTTTTTATACCCAAATGAGCTTTATTCTATTGTAGTGTTGTCAGTTGTGAAACAGAAAATGTTCCCATATACTCAGATCATTCCTCGGTGTCCTCTCAGTGTCATCTCTCTCTATTCATTGTCTATGGAGCAGCTCCACACTTTATACCCGATGACATCACAAATTTGAGTTTTAGCACTCTAGTTTTTGGATTTGGGAGAGAATTGTTTATATTTACTCTTTTTTATTTGGACTGTAGGAATAACATGTATGAACTTTGAAAATGGGTGTAGTTCCCCTTTAGGTATGTTTATATAAAATTAATAAATGAGGGCTGTCACAATATCATTATATATCATATTTTCACTACATGATCATTGTGGCCAAAAGAATTCATGATAATATTATCACAATATCTAAATTATTAAAAAATAAAAATGCTATCAGTCAAATTAATTTTTACCTTTGTTTATTGTGTGTTTTTTCTCTTTTTTTGGGCAAATGAATTAAACTCAAAATATGAGTGTAGGGAGGTGGAGAGAGAAAGTCTAAAGTGATTTAATATTTTAAGACACTAAAATATTTATATATATATATTAAAGACAAATAGATTTTTTTTTCAGGTATAATTCTTGTCAATAGATCTCCAGAAATTTATTTCACCTATTGTATTTTATTGTTTCTTGTTTTATTTTATTTTATTTTTTAATTGTTGCTTTTTTTTGTTTTTTTTAAATGTTAGTATTTGGGAGTATTAGAGACTCCTCTGGTCGTATTAATGTGCGCACACACAGTGAGAGAGTCAGTGATTAAATATTTTAAGATATTAAGATTATTGTATATATATATATATATATTTATATATTTATTTATATGTTTATATATATTTATTTGTACATATATATGTATATATATTATAGATGTATATGAATATATACACTATATATTTATATATATGTATATACAGTATATATTTTATATATATATATTAAAGGCAAATAGAATTTTAATTTTAGTTACAATTCCTGTCAATAGTTCTCCAGAAATGTATTTCACCTATTGTATTTTATTGTTTCTTGTTTTATTTAATTTAATTGAATTTAATTTTTAATTGTTGTTTGTGTTGTGTTTTTAAATGTTATTATTTGGGAGTATTGGAGACTCCTCTGGTCGTATTAATGTGCACACACACTACACGGTGATGTCAGTGGCCTGCAGACATCTCCATACTGTCACTTTAATTCCAGAGCCGTCCAGAGGAGGGGGGGCAGGACCAGCACCAGGATCAGGACTATGATCAGGATCAGGATCGTGAAGGTTTTTTTTCCTTCTCGGACTCTGCAGCTGCAGCAGATTGAATGAAGTGTGTGTTTTTGCAGGCTGCTGCTGTTCCACGCGGAGGACAACAAGATGCCAGAGAGGAAACAGCCTGAATGCATCATTACATTATTATAATGTGTGTTTTTTAAGCTCTTGTTGAGCTCTTGTTGAGAGGGCGGAGGATCTGAGCCTCGACACATTTCTCCAGTTAGCTGCGGGGCCTTGAGAGGAACAGATCTCCTCCTTGATGCTATCTGGACAGCAGCAGCAGCTCCTCTCTGCACAGCCGACTGGCAGCAGCTCTCTGCACGGATGATAAAGAACTTGGAGGAAAGGAAACGGTCAAGATGGCAGCAGCTGATGTGGAGGCATTAGGTGTATAGTAGTAATTCTCATTTCTCTCTCTCTCTTTTTGGCATGCACGTCGCAGGATCTCAGCGCAGGACGCTTGTGCAGGAATTGTATTCCTCCTCCAAACCAACAATCTTTAATTGCCAAATTGCAATGCATGTTGTCCAGCAGGGTGTGGGCTGTGCACGAGAAAAGGCAATTTTTTGTTAATGCTGGTCAGCCTCTGCGGATAGACAGACGCCTTTTGCATTGCAGGAGGAGGACAGATAGACGGACACGTGTTTGGGGGCTGCAGGATTTGGACTATTTTGCATACCAGTGCATGCATATAATAAGTAAATATATGTGTGGAAAAAAAGCTGCACACACTTATTGATGGAATGGAGTGATTTTATAAGCCTTTGTGCAGCAGCAGCAGAAACCGAGATATTATATTTAACATGGCTGCTGAAGAACCGCGCAACGACTCCCCCTTAAACGTGGAGATAGATCCGGATTTCGAGCCCCAGAAGCGGCCGCGCTCCTGCACTTGGCCGCTGCCTCGTCCGGAGTCTGGTGCGGACAAACCGCCCGCAAATGACACTGACGTAATCCCCGAAGAAGAGGATGACAGCGATGCACAGAAAGAAGCCAACAGTGTTGTTAAATCTCGTGTGCCAAGCAGCAGCAGCACTGGTAGCGGTGGTTCCTCCAGCTCCACCTCCCAGCCTGTGGAGGTCCAGCGCGGCCCCTGCAAGGAGGAGGCCGCCGATGGCTCTCCTTCCTCGGCGCAAACCCCCTCCGCGGCTCCGGGCGGCTCTTCTGCGTCCCAGCAGCTGAGGAAGTCGTCCGCCCGCAGGAACGCCTGGGGCAACTACTCCTATGCAGACCTCATCACACAAGCCATCGAGAGCTCCCCAGAGAACAGGCTGACCTTGTCCCAAATCTACGACTGGATGGTGAGGTCTGTGCCATATTTCAAGGACAAAGGCGACAGCAACAGCTCTGCTGGCTGGAAGGTGAGCATGGTGACATGCTGCTGGTGCTGTCATCATAACATCATAACAAAGACCAGACTACTGTGGTGGTGGTGGTGGTGGTCATGTAAAGACACACACAAGGCACACAGATACTAATGTAGAGATGGATGGAGGAGGGTGCAAACACAGGTTATCTGCAGATACCACCATATATAGGATGATTTTAGGTTTATTATAAGGCATATTTGCTGTCATCATAACAAAAGACCAGACTACTGTGGTGGTGGTCATGTAAAGACACACATAAGGCATACAGGTAATAATGTAGAGATGGAGGAGGAGGGTGCAAACACAGGTTATCTGCAGATACCACCATATATAGGAAGATTTTAGGTTTATTATAAGGCATATTTGTGTGTAAATAATTCAAGTCAAGTCAAATTTATTTCTATAGCACATTTAAAACAACATGAGCTGATCAAAGTGCTTTACAGACATAGTGCAGAATAAAAACAAGTCAACAGTGCAGACAACAAAATCTCACACATCCACAGACAGAGACAAGATAAGATCCATGAGTTAAAGACTGTTATAATGAGCATTATAAAAAAAAGCCAATTAGTAATCACAATTCAAGTACATTCAAAAGCCAAAGAATAGAGGTGGGTCTTGAGCTGTGCTGTGAAAGACTCTGTAGAGGGAGCAGATCTAATAATTAACACGGAATTGAGAAATGTGTTTTTCCTGACAAACACATGGTGTAAAATGACCCAAGTTGCTGTCAAAATATATAAGGATACAGTTTAGGGATGCACCAATCCAGCTTTTTCAGCAACAAACTGGTCAAAACTTAAACATGAATTAAAATTGCAGACACCACCATATATAGGATGATTTTAAGTTTATTATAAGGCATATTTGGGTGTAAATAATCAACAGGGAATTGAGAAATGTGTGTTTTTCCTGACAAACACATGGTGTAAAATGACCCAAGTTGCATGTCAAAAACATAATGGACGTAGTTTAGGGATGCACCAATCCAGCTTTTTCAGTCCCAATAGTGATACCTGGGCTTTGGGTATCAGCTGATACCAAGTACTGATCCAATACCAGTGTTTCATTAATAAGCTGTATGCCTCACTGTGGGAAAGTCACTGGGAAGTGTAAACCTTTTTAAAGCAGCAACAAATTGGTCAAAACTTAAACAGGAATTTAAATTCCAGTATATAATGTATATAAACAGAGACTTGAATTTAATAGATTGGCCCCATTGTCACCGATACACGATCCAGCTACTGTATTTGAGTCAGCATCGGCCTATTGATGCACACACTAGTACAGTTATGAGAGTGTCTGCATCAAACTACACACATTATTAGTTCTACACCAACAACATCAGAGCGCACTAAAACAGTAAAAACAAGGTAAAAGGTGAAAGTCAGTGGGATCATTCTTTTATATATATATATAAGGCAAAATCAGACCTGACTCAAACATCTCATCTCAAATATACTGAATTAGTTTTTATTAAAATAAAAAATCGGACACCAGCAACTTGAAGAATCTTCAAAATTAACAGGAATTACAAGTGGAAACCTTTTTAATGGAGCAACAAATTGGTCAAAACTTAAACAGGAATTTAAATTCCATTATATAATCTATATAGTATATAAACAGAGACTTGAATTTAATAGATTGGCCCCATTGTCACCTATACACGATCCAGCTACTGTATTTGAGTCAGCATCGGCCTATTGATGCACACACTAGTACAGATGTGATGGTGTGTGCATCAAACTACACACATTATTAGTTCTACACCAACAACATCAGAGGACACTAAAACAGTAAAAACAAGGTGGTGGTGGTGGTGGTGGTGTGAAAGTCACTGGGATCATTCTTTTATATATATATGTATAAGGCAAAATCAGACCTGACTCAAACATCTCTTTCCAAATTTACTGAATTATTTATTATTAAAATAATTAATCGTACTCCAACAACTCGGCAAAAAATCTTTAAAATTAACAGGAATTACAAGTTTTTAATGGAGCAACAAATTGGTTAAAACTTAAACAGGAATTAAAATTCCACTATACTGTATAATGTATATAGTATATCAACATTGAATTGAATAGATCGGCCCCATTGTCACCCATATCCGATCCAGCTAATTGAGACCGTATCAGCCTGATATCCGGTCCAGTATCAGTATCGGTGCATCCCCAGTACAGTTGTAATTAGGGGTGTAAGAAAATATACACATGAGCAGAGTCTGATATTAAGTTTATTCCTCACCTATCACTGTGGCTGAACACTTCTACCGGTCAATTATTTTTTCTGCCATTTCTGAAATCTATTTACAACGCTTTAGATTTGTAAACACTGGGTCAGTAGTACCAGACAGTAGAAATATGGAAAATATCATTTAACCTTACTGTTTTTAACTTTGCTTTTTGAAAATGATATTTCTTAATATAAAGAAACCTATCTGCCATGGTGGCAGGGGACCTGAATTTTTTACACGAGTATCCTTACATTATGTTGTGCGATACTGTATCGATTTCATTCACCTCTTAAAAATCCAGTGGTCTTACAGTCTCGACGATCTTTCGGAGGTTGTAACGGGCTCAGTTTTAAAGCTAGAGTGAAGTTTCTAGCATTAGCATCACGTGAAAATATAAAACACCATCGGTACCAAGCATGTCATACTAGCTTCTCGAGAAGGAGGCTAAACAACGCTCCAAAGTTACGTTAAATTTTGGCGAGGAAAAACTCGCCTATTCTAAAATGGTGTTCTGGTGTGTTTCCCAAAATTAAATGTAAAAAATCGCAATATATCACCTTGCTTACAGTATCACAATATATCGCAATATATTGAATCGTTACGGCCGTATCATGATACGTATCGTATCGCAAGATTCTTGCCAATGCACAGCCCTAGTTGCAATATTGTGTGCATCGAACCACACACACAACAAAATCCGAGCACACACTAATACAGTAAAAACAAGGTGGTGACGGTGTGAAAGTCGAGACTCAAAACAGGCAATGCAAAGTTGATTTCACTTTCAGACGCGCTGCAGCACAAGGGGCTTCTTGCAAGCTCCAGCGGGGCCCTGCTTCTGTTTGATTTTAAGGATTAGTTCGGCCTGGAAAACCAATTCATCTGTCATGGAATCAAGTCTGATGAAAGCTTTGAGCTTTGCAGGATTTAGATTGGGGGGTAGAAAAACTCTGGAAATAGGTTTGTAATCCCGCACAACTGTAGGATGTGGGGTGCAGGCTGATTTCCAGGGAGTTTCTCCATGAAGGAATCACAGTATTGTGCTTTAAAGCACATCATGGCCATGTGACATGTTGATGGGAATCAGAGATCGGAATATAAGCAGTGTGTTGATGCTAATAACCGATTAATCTGCACTGAATCAGCTGGTTAGTTGATGCTTCAGATTAGTGGCGGTCAGTTTTCATTCATGTTTTGGATGCATTCAGGGTTGTAAAGGAAATGGTTAATGTTGGGGTTTCAGAAGAAGTGCTGACATCAGCATTTCCTAGGAGATGCTTTGTAGCTGTGAAATTCGGCAATCAGCCCTAAAGGGTGGTCATCTGCGCGAGGGACTGTGTGCAGAAATGTCCTCAGCATGTTGAGGGTTGTAAAGCCAGACACTTCAATGACGACCTTTGTGTGCAGCTCCAACACGAGGTTAAATCTCTCTCTCTGTTGTGCATCCAAACAAAATATACAGATGACCAGCCAGCGGCTCGACCCCCGCTGTGTGCCACACTGTCTTTTTTCACGTGGCCCGGGCACAAGAATCAATCAGCTGACTATAAATTATGTAGGTCAATGTGTAGCAGTGTGAGAGAAGCTCAGTGTTTCTCTTTGGATCTGGCTCTGGCTGAACTGGCATTGCTCCAGTCCCCGCTCAGAACGAGGCTTTTGCTCAAAGGGTGCTGCAGAGCTGCTATGACTGCGTGGGGGAGGGGCGGCTGCTCTTTGTGATTTATCTTTTTAAAACGCTGTGTGGCTCCTACTGTATCTACCTGTGTGCAGCGTTGAGAAAATGTAACGCGTCTCTGGAGCTTTAAAGATACAATAACAACCACTAGATCTTTCTTTTAAGGAGCAGGCTGGTAGCTTTAGCTGCTGCATGTCACACAGACTGGTTTACTATCCAGAATACAACAGGAATGTTGTGTTTTACACGTATAGTATAGGATTACTGTTTATCTTATACCACAGCAAACCTGAACTACCTGTAAACAGGACGTAGACACAATAAAAGCATCACCTGTGCAGCATAACATATTTACATTCAACCCCTCTGTAATGAATAACTGCCTTTTGTGCAACATATTTTTGTTGCATCAAAGAGGATAATTTAATTCTTTGGGCATTTTGAGGTCGTAGATTGTGTTTTATATTGTACTGTACTGTGTCATATTGCAGAGTGTAACTGCTATTTTGTCCACCTGCTGTAATATAATACAGTCCAATACAGCAACACTACAATTTACAGCCTCATAAATGACCACAGAGTTGAATCAAAACCTCTCTGACAGGCTCAACACGAATCGAAATACACAAAGGTTTATTTATTTATTGCCGGGCTGTTGTATTGGATTTCATTAGACTGAACAGGACAGGTGCTGTTACTGTGTCCACTCCCTGCGCTGCTGATGACTGAGTTTTAAAAGATAAAGTCTGTACATTTTAGCGTTTACAGACGTAACGCTGTTCAGGGCCACATTAGATATCATGTGAGGCAGTTGTTAAGAAAACCCCCCATGAACATACTCTTTCTCATTTTGTAAGTTAGAACTTGTCACTACTCAAATCCTGCTGAATATATAGGGATGCATCACTCCAGTCTGCTGGATCGACTATTTTCATTATCAGAATCAGATTCATTTGCCAAGTACATGTGCACATCTCTCTCTCAATATACTTACACAGAAATATAAATAACAGCTAGGGACAAGGACAACAAAGCTGGACAAATAAAGGTAAAGGATAGACATGACTTATGTACACAAGTATGTGAAAAAATAGGTATATATATATATATATATATATATATATATAATAGGTAATAGGTAATATATATATATATCTATATCTAGATATAGATATATATATATGAAATTATATATATAGAATTTTTTATATATATATATATAGAATTTATGAAAGCACCAATGACCAACAATAAAATAAGAAATAAATGTTTACATTATCAATTAATCACACAATTATTTTTTCAATTAACTGTTTAGTCTATAAAATGTTGGAAAATACGGAAAAATGTAAATCCCAGTTTCAGTTTCAGAGTCAAAGGTGACCAGCAGTCCAAAACCCAAATACACCCCCCCAAAAAAAAAGCATTAAATATTCCCATTTGAAAAGTTATAACTGGTAGGACCAACGACCCAACATTTTTTTAGTCGATTAACATTTATACAATTTTGCTGACTAATTGATTAGTTGATTTAATCGAGAGATCTGAGTTTCTCCACAAAGAATCCCACAAAAGCATCACTTTAAACCTTGTGTTTACCAGAAAATAAGAAATAAGTCATTCAGCATGGAAAAAAAGCATAAGTAATTACTAATCGACTAAAGAAATCTTAGTCGATTAAGACCAAAACAACTGATTAGTCAACTAAACGACTAAGAGGAGGCAGCACTAATAACTAGGGATTTCAGTTTTTCTTGAAAACGACTAAAACAATGAACTAGTTACTAAGATAATTGCCATTATTCTGTTGAACAACTAACCAATTTATCAGCTATTTGTTTTGGCTCTTAATTGGCAGACACCCTGAGTTTGGGTATGTTTTATGAATCTCTATTGGGAAAGACAAAGCCAAAAATAAGATATTCTCATGGTTTCAATCCATATATGTTCTCTGACAAAACATATGTTTCTAGAGAGTCAACAAAAAGACACAATACAGTTCAGCGACTATAGAGTTAAAGTATTGGGCTGACCATAAAGAGGCTAAAGCATGCATGGGTCTTTTATTCTGAAGGGCACCTGAGCAAACACTAACACAGGTAAAAGCTTGAGGGGAAATTCAGCAACAAAGTAAATCAGAAAATGTTAAAAGCTTGAATCTGTTGAGGAGGGACTGACTGGGGAGATAAATGTATTTATAGCGCACATTTAAAAACAACAAATGTTGGCCAAATTGCTTTACAGAGAAGCTGAAATTACTATCAGATTATTAATATGAAAGTGGTTTTAATGCTTTTCTTGGTGCACAAACTCAGTGCAACCCTTCGTACTTGTTAAAGGATAATCCTGGTTTATTTCCACTTGGCGTACTTCCCATGAATGTGTCTATTTCCCATAAATGCAGTTAGCGGTAATGTCCGTTCCAGATGGCTACCTTCTGTGTTTAATTTTGGTCAAACTCTGAGACAACTGTTTGAAATGACTCATGTAAAAATCATTTTTATTTTGAAAGCCGTATAAGGCTCACACAGCTTCCCCTTATATTTGTTGTTACAACAGAGTGGAAAGTTGGAACAAGCCACAATAGACACATTCGCTGGAAATAATAAATAAACAGGAATTTTGCTTTAATGCCAAATCCAAAACTTGACGATTGGCAAAATTGTATTAAAAGCACACATGTTCTTAATTATAACTATTGTTAACCATATTTATGATGGTGAAATCATCATAACAAAGACCATACTGTGGTCATGTAAAGACACACAGCTACCAATAATGTAGAGATGGAGGAGGAGGGTGCAATCACAGGTTATTTATAGATGCCACCATATATAAGATGATTTTAGGTTTATTATAAGGCATATTTGGGTGTAAAATAATCAGCAAGGAATTGGTAAATGTGTGGCTGCCTGATGAGCACATAGGCTAGTGTAAAATGACCCAAGTTGCTGTCAAAATATGAGGTTACACTTGTAATAGTGTGTGCATCAAATTACACACGCTATTAGTATATATTAATAATAGTGAAATCATGACCTTGTGTTGTCCTCTATAGCTGCCTTTAGTCACAATAAGCATTGGTGTTAGTGGAATCAGTCTGTTTCTGCTTAGCGGTGCGTCCTCAGCATGCAAATGGTGTTAAAAAGTGCGTCCTTGCAGCAGCAGTTTGAGTTTTCGTAGATTGTTCATTTATCCTTGTTGTTTTATGGACATTTATGCAGATTTTCAGCCAAATTAAAAAAGCGAAACCTCTCGAGAAAGATTCTTCCATGAGGCTCATTTATTGATCAGCCTTTGGGGAAAGACTAAACTCTAAAAACATCCATATTTTATCCAGTCACAGGTGCAGGCGAAGAAAACAAAAACAAAGTCTGGTGCACTCTTCGTTGCTTCCTCTTGGTGTGTTTTTTATTAACACCTGCACTGTTGTGACATTTGGAGCGCTCTCTTCATCTTCTTGGCACTCTTCATCAAACAATCAGAGATTTCTCTACTTTTAATTATCAACTCAGCCTTCTGGTTATAAACCCAGCAACTAATGGAAGTGGACACATTTCAGCTGATGAGGAAATGTAGATTTACATGAAGTGAGATCAGTTAAAGGTGAAGTCTGAAGATATTCTATGTATATTTATACAAAACTGAATTAACTACATGGGTGCAACAGATCGCACTAGTCTAAAACGGGGCTAATGAATGAATGACTTATACAAGAAGCTATCATTTAGCTGCCGAGAGCACAATCACTACTGTCTGATCTTTCCTACATCCTTTGTTTTGTGATAATCACCTGCCACAATCTATCTTTAAATTCCCCATCTCTGTATTCTTTTATTTCTTTATTGTGAAGTGCTTTGTGCTGGGAGATGAAGTGAATGTTTATCAGATGCCATTTTGGATGATGATGTTTGCACAGACGGTGGCTCTGAGTGGTCAAACAACCCTCTTTTGCTTTTTGACGAATGCGAATAAACACAGAAAACTTAACATGTTTTGAAAACTTTAATGACGGATGAAAGTTTTTAAACGTGCGACAATTTCGGACTTAAAAATACGGGCTTGGTGTGCAGAGCCTTAACTCTCGACAAAGCACATTTCCCAAAATATCGAACTACGTCTTTTAACATTTACATCTTCAGTAGGAAGTAGGTGTCTGAGCGCCACAGTGTAGGGAAGTTAGAAAGTATTGAGAAATGGATTAATGCACTGTCGTTGTTTTTTGTTTTCATGGGATTTGTTGACCGAAAGAAAAATAGAGAAACACACCAGTCTTATCTTTAAAGTCAGCACTTTTAGCTAAATATGAGATCATTGGTTCATTTTGAGCGATCAGCATAAAGCCAACAACCTCTCCAGCTAACTTATGGTGGGTGGAAATAAGAAAGGAAAGTGCAAAGAGGTAGCTGAAGTTTAATTTCTGAGTCACATGTGCTTTGTTGTTGTAAGTGATGAAAGTGTTTGCCAGTTAGCCCTAATCCTTTAATTGGCTTGAAGCGAGAGCTTTGCTGGAAGTTTGATGTCAGCGGGTCATTGACTCACTGCATTCAGAGGAAAAACTGAGGCCGACGCTCGTTTGTGATCTCTCAGTCATCACAGAGCTGGAGAGAAACTTCCCTCACAGCTGCCTTTTATAGGCTCCATATGGTAAAGGTCACGGGCGGCCTCGTGTAGCTGCAGTTTGTGTGCGTTGAGCTTCTTTAGTGTTTGATTAGTTTAATCTTCTGAGAGATGGATTTAAATAGGACCTCGGTTTACTCAAGTTAATTCAAGCTTAAGAGAATTATGCTGGACCCTCTCCCAGTGAACTTGGCCTTTGGGCTGCGGAGATTTCTTCCTCTGTTACTGCGCCGTGACTCGGTGCGAGCCGGGCGTCAGCGGGCTCCAGCTGTTTAATTTTGTACATGGTTGGGAACATCTCCGGGGAAATCCTCTAGACCTTTCTGAGCAAACTGAAATAGGTCAGTGTGAGGTGCAAAGAAGAAGTGTTTCTTAGAAAAGCAGCTTTGTTCACAGTACTTGGTTGAGATAGTTCAGTATCAAAAACCTGGAATTATCTGTTGTGGGAGGCTTACAGTATTTATTTCTACCCCTGGTGCAGTGGTTACCAACCTCTCTGGTTTGTGACCCCTCATAATAAAGTAGTGTCTTCTACACAACGGTTGTGAGCAGTTTAACCTAAGAGTAATTTTCCTTCTCTTTTCAGTTGAAGGATTTTTAGACTCCCAAAGAGTGGAAAATATGCAGTATTTCACATGAAAGATCAAAAGTTAGAGAAAAATCCCCCAAAAATAAATAAAATAAAATAATAAAATACTTGATTTTGTGTCTCAAAAATATCTGGAAACCCCTCAAATTTTTCTTTAGACCCCCAAATAATTTCTTACCATTTCTGATCACAAACTGCATGAACCTACAGACTGACAGCTCCCCAGAAAGGCCAGTTATATCTCTTTATTGCACTCTGGCTGTCACATGTAGTTGTGGGCATATACCGTTTTCCTGTACAATGAGGGATTATCAACATTTCAGATGCACTTTTTTTTTCTCTCACTGTTTTACCTCCAAATAAAATGAAGAGAAGGTGGCTAAATTGTTGGCTTGTTTACAAAATGATGATTCCACGAGGGCAGCTGATCATTCAGCTGCCCTCGTGGATTTGTAATGTAGTGATGTATAATTATATATCAGAATCAGCTTTATTGATCAAGTATGTTTAGGCACACAATGAATTTGACTCTGGTTTCCATTAGCTCTCACTAGCTCTACAGGACGAATGTGCATTAAACATGCATTTAATTGTTTTAATTTGTTTTTATTGCAGAATTCCATCCGACACAATCTGTCCCTCCATAGTTGCTTTGTGAAAGTCCAGAATGAAGGAACAGGGAAAAGCTCCTGGTGGATGGTCAACCCAGAAGGTGGGAAAGGAGGCAAAGCTCCCCGACGACGAGCCGTATCCATGGACAACAGCAAGTACATCAAAGGAGCCCGAGGACGCGCCACCAAGAAGAAAGCCTCGCTGCAGGCAGCTCAAGAAGGCAGCTCAGAGAGCTCCTCCAGCCTCTCCAAGTGGACAGGAAGTCCCACCTCCCGCAGCAGTGACGAGCTGGACGCCTGGACAGACTTCCGCTCCCGGACCAACTCCAACGCCAGCACGCTCAGCGGTCGTCTGTCCCCGATCCTGGCCAACCTGGAGCTGGACGAGGTGCCCGACGATGACTCGCCCCTCTCCCCGATGCTGTACTCCAGCCCCAGCAGCATGTCCCCGTCCACGGGGCCTACAGGGCTATCCGACCTGGCGGGTACAATGAACCTCAACGACGGGCTCTCCGACAACCTGATGGACGACCTTTTAGACAATATCAGCCTGACAGCATCCCAGCAGCCTCCTCCTGGAGAGGAAGACAACGGAGCCGACGGTCAGGGGAGCTCAGTGTTTACCTTCAGCTGCTCAGGAAGCAGTCTGGGTAGCCCCTCTGGCAGCTACGGGCCGAACCCTCTGTTCAGCCCGTCGTCCATCACGAGCCTGCGCCAGTCGCCCATGCAGACCATCCAGGAGAACAAGCAGACCACCTTCTCCTGCATCTCGCACTTCAGCGACCACCAGACCCTGCAGGATCTGCTCAGCCTGGACTCCCACGGCCACAGCAACGTCATGCTCACCCAGTCCGACCCGCTGATGTCGCAGGCCAGCACCGCCATCGCCCTGCAGAACTCCCGCCGAAACGCCATGCTGCTCCGCAAAGACCACTTGTTGGTGAACCAAACCAGTGCAGGCGAGGCCCAAAGCGCTTCAGTGCCTGGTTGGCAAGCTGGCTTGTCGACCTCTGACAAAGACGCCGGCCACCCCGACGCCAAGCAGCCGCTCCTGAAGTCTCCCAGCAAGAACGCCTCTATGCAGCTCGGCTCTGGCTTGTCCGGCCAGGACCGCTTTCCCGCCGATCTGGACCTCGACGTGTTCAATGGCAGTCTCGAGTGTGACATGGACTCCATCATCCGCAACGAACTGATGGACGCAGACTGCCTGGACCTCAGCTTCGACTCTCGCCTCTCCTCCGCCCAGAACGCCAACAGGAATTCAGGAAGCTTCTCCAGCTCCAAACAGACCTCCCCTCACAGCTGGGTGCCAAGCTGAGAAGCTCCATCAGAGCTCAGCGTGGGTTAAAAACGAAGTTGGGGAAAATGTAAATTGGGGTTCGTTGTGTCCTGCGTTGTGCAACTAGAGGGAAGAAAGTACGTAAAAGTGTATTCATGTAGTATTTTTTCCATTATTTTTAATGTGAGGCATTAAGTTCGGTACTGTATTTCAAGTGTCTGAGACACACAATGGTGTCTTCACAAAGGAAGAAAAAAATTCTTTAAAAAGATCAATGCCTGGGCGGTGTGAACAGCAGTACCGACTGGAAGTACAGAACATTTTGTTAAAGCTATATGAAAAGCATCAACTCGTGTTAGTCTCAGGGAATCACTCATGCAGTGTCACTAAGTGATACACAAAACTGAATTATGTTTTTCACCCTGCTTTCTCTCCTCTTTCACACCCTTTCATACCTAAACCAACGTTTTTGCCAAACCAGCTGTCAGCCTGTTGTGAGTGACAGCCTGTTTACAGAAAAAGCTGCAGAGAATGTTACATTATTACGTTCCAGTGGAGGATACTTGACAAGCTTTTTTTTATTTTATTTTAAAGTTTCTTTGAGAGACTAAATGGACTAAAAGATTTAATGAAAAGCTTTTTTTCCCCCCTTCCCATTGATGCACAGAGTCACGCACCAAATATCAATCTGTAGAGGTTAATATGTTATCAAGATGTGAACTGATCTACATTGTGTGGTTTTTGTATGTAATGTTTTATTTTTACTTAGCGGATTTTACCCTGTGATTTTAGTGACATTACTGTGAATTCTGTTCCTTCTAAAGAGGTGCATTACTGAAGTCTTGATAATATGGTGTTTCTGCTGCAGATCCCTTTTCACCATCTTCCCCCCCTCCTCCTCTTCCTCTTACTGCAATATTGGAAGTACTGCTCAGTACACCGAGTTTAGGACCGTGTATAGCAAGAAACATGATTTAGCTCTAGTTACCATTAGTAAACACATAGGACTATTTGGATTAAAGTAACCACACTTAGAGACTCCACAGCACTCGACTACAATATTTTGGTGTTTGTTAATTTGAAGGAGTTCTTGGTGCTATAAATAAGAAGATAGCAGGGAGTGGCTGCAGATGGAGCAGCATTAGTAGCCTCCCCTATGTTATCAGCACTATAGCAGGTGCTGGGTCAAATAGTGTGTCCAACCCTGTGGGAGGAGGTCGTGTAGTAACGTAGAGCCATTTTTGCCATTTGAGAAACCACAGTATTTTAAATATTGCCAAAATATTTCTGCATTTAACTAAGTGGAAATAAGAGGATCTACAGTGTATAAATAGTAGGAACCAGTGCTATAAGGGCAAACAAAACAAACACATCAGCACAGTTTTTGTAGGAACGGCAGGATGAACTTTTTTTAGTTTACATTTTTATCAGCTGGAAAACTGTCAATTTTCACTGAATTTGTCTTCTTGTTAAATGAAATTTTATTTATTTTCTTTTCCACATGTGCATATTTTGTGCTTTTTCCATATGACGTGTGGTCGAGCTGTGTAAAAGCACTTTTCTTTGAATGGTCTATTCAACACTTTGACCACCTCCAGTCGGGTATTGATCAGGACCGACAACGAACGGCAAACGGTGCCTGAAATGGTGTCCCCCTTTAAATCTAAATGTGACACCCTGTTGAATTGAACTGACTTTAATGTCACAGAAATATTGAGTCCTATTTGCTTATTTTTTTTTTTTATTTTACAAAAATATATTTTGCACATTTGTGCTTCCAAATATCATTTTTGTAGCTTCACATGGATGACTTGAAGCTTCATTTTTTTCTACATTAATCTTGAGTAACTCTCACTGCCAATATTCAAACTCCATTTCTTCCTATTGCTCCTACAAAACAAAAAGAAGACATCAAGTTGACATTGCCAGTTGTAATTCCTATCTTGGCTGTATCAGAGATGGTGCATGTAAATAAAGCTTAAAGAACCACTGAAAATCTGGGGTTTGTTTCATCTACCTTTTTGTTTTATTTCTGTCTCTAGAGGAATTGCACAGCTGCAGACTTGACTCTGCAGGCACCGAGGAGGCGATTTGCTATTGGGTAATCACATCATGAGCTAAGAACCAATCACACACTGTATCCAAGAGGAATGGACCCACTGAGATTAAGTCATGGGTTTTGAATGCATGATTGTTGAGGTAGGTGCTGCTCAACAACTGATGCATGATTGTTTATTTACATGCTGTATTGTAGACTACAGATCACAGTTGAAGTGGTAAGTATTTAAAAAGGCCCAACAGCATTGATAATCTAACAAAAGCACTGCAGTGTAACATTAGAGCCCTCTACAGATCAAAAGCAGTCACTGAGCCCAGATGAAGGACAGGAAATGGGAGAGGAAGCCCTTCAGGATGGATGTGTGTCTCCATGGATACACCACAACAAGTCAGCATGCGGAGGCACAGATTTGGCAGGACTTAAAGAAGTGTTTTTTTATGTTTGAAATGTTTGGATTTCCCAGCTCCTAAACGTGTTGATCCTGAGCCATGTGTGACGTGTACAGAGTTTCCTCCTCTGTCAAAGTGGAGCAGATGGAGGCAGATCTGTCGCGTCAACTCTCAGCACTCAGGGCGGAAATTGAGGAGAATGGATTTCCTCCAGGAGCAGTGACCTCCAGATGTTACAGGTGTGGAAGCTTGGATGATGGTGGTGACATTAATATTGCACACAATGAACAGTGATATTGCACATGAGAATGGAAAAAGTAGTATAGCACATGATATTGATATTATATTTGTACTCAGTGTTGGTGTTTTCAGCTGTCCTTCCTGCGGAAGGGGGAGGAGTTATAATTATAATATATAATATATAATAATAATATAATAATTAGCTACCATTAGCTATTGGTAGCAGACAGAAGGCTGTAGTAGCAGAACCCCCAAGTGTGTTGCATTGAGCAATGATGCATTTTATTGCTAATTAATTCAACTTTTAATTTGTTTGAAGATTTTATTATGTCAGAAAAGCTATGAATGCTCTATTTTTTATTTATTTATATATGTATGTAGCAATGACTTTCTTTGTTCAGGTTTTATTCGGTTTCCTTTAAGCTTATTTTTTTGCAATTAATGCTCTTGTTATTCCAGAATGATTTCATATTAATAGAAGCAAGAACAGAAAGGAAAAACCTCCCTTTGCTGTGTTTGTCTAAAAATCCCTAATTCCAGCATCTCACTTGTAAATATCTGCTTCTTTTCTTTGTCTTATGTGATAGTAAACTCAATATTTATGGGTTTGGGTTTTGGAAAACTAATTTGGAGACTGCAACCTTACTATTTCAATTCAATTATAATAGAAGGATCTTCTTTTGTCCTAAATCACCAGTATTGAGTGAGATTGGCTCACTGCCCTCATATTTTCACCCTTTTACTCCTGAAGTAGCAGAAAATGAACTGCAAGGAGGATGAGCCACCAGAAGAAAATCTCCTGTCATAATGAGTCTTGATGTGCTATTTTTGAAGTGCAGACAAAAATGAGACTTAGGTTGTCACCTTGTAATGAGGATAAAGCTTCTCAATGACGCTGGTGTGGCGGCAGAATCTCCTCCATCTCAGCATGAGCAGATATTTGATCTGAGCGAGGTGATATGATCTGTCGGTGTAGAACTGTGGAGAAATATACAAGAATGAATATCATATCCTTTCTCTTCTACTGCATATTGAGACCCTTTTCTCTTTAAATGATTTTAAACATAGAATAAGGGAAGTGGTCACTGCTAGCTGCAGTTGTTTCAATTAAATAGCAAACACATGACCAACATGCTGCATTGTTAATGCACTGTATAATGATGTAATGTATTTTGTCATACCTATTGTTGCTGTCGTGATTCAATGTTGTCTTTTTATGTGTTGGATGCTGCTATCTGACCCCGTCTCTGCTAGATCTCATTTGTGAAAGAGGTTTTAATCTCAATGTGACTTCCTAGTTAAATAAAAGTTATGATGCATATTAACATTTCTTTTAATGATCTTTATTTTTTTGGAGTTTGTAGTGTCCTCACCTGGTGCAGTAGTGGAGGCAGACTGTCAGGAGTGTACTCTAAACTCAAGCAACTATCCAGCTCTCTCTGCATGACGTCAGCCGGAGACTGAACCGGCAAAGCTTCAGCCACCTGCAACCAGGAGGAGATGGAGCCCAGGAAAGACTAATGAGTTACCATGCATATCAACAAGAGGCTGTACAGTTTCTAACGACCTACAAATGTACTTTCTGTAGCCCTCAGACTGTCCTTGAAAGAGATAAAAGATGAATTTTCAGTCTCACCTGAAGCCCTCTCCTCAGCGCATGTTCCCTCTCCACATGGAAGAAGGAAATCTCTTTTGGAGGTGTAACAGAGCTGAAAAAAAATTTAATTAAGAAAAATAAATTAATCTAATCACTTAAAAAATAGCACATCAAGACTCAATATGACAGGAGAAATTTCTTCTGGTGGCTCATCCTCCTTGCAGTTCATTTTCTGCTACTTCAGGAGTAAAAGGGTGAAAATATGAGGGCAGTGAGCCAATCTCACTCAATACTGGTGATTTAGGACAAAAGAAGATCCTTCTATAATAATTGAATTGAAATAGTAAGGTTGCAGTTTCCAAATTAGTTTTCCAAAACCCAAATCCATAAATATTGAGTTTACTATCACATACGACAAAGAAAAGCAGCAGATATTTACAAGTGAGATGCTGGAATTAGGGATTTTTAGACAAACACAGCAAAGGGAGGTTTTTCCTTTCTGTTCTTGCTTCTATGAATATGAAATCATTCTGGAATAACAAGAGCATTAATTGCAAAAAAAATAAGCTTAAAGGAAACCGA
>CAKAOI010027237.1:0-61636 GCA_916701655.1 Sebastiscus albofasciatus
TTTTGGAAATTTTTTCAGACTTTTTTTTTTTTTTACCTTTTTCAGACATTTTTCAGACTTTTTTTTTACCTTTTTACCTTTTTCAGACATTGTTTAGGCTTTTGTTTTCCAACATTTTTCAAACTTTTTTTTCAGACATTTTTCGGACTTTTTTTTTCAAACTTTTTTTTCAGATCTTTTTTTTTCAGACTTTTTTTTCAGACTCATGATCCACCCTGACTTTGCCCTATGCAGACTTTGTCGCTCTTTGTACTATGTCACCTGTCCTGGCTCACAATTACGTATGTGGGTTACAGGATTACATATGAATTAATTATGTGGGTTATATACAAATTTTAGTGCATTACTTTTTGTAGGTATAGCTATGAACTATGTATAAGAACAGCCTGAGGGTTCATTCTTGACCTTGAAAATTGCAGTTTTAATAAAGAAGTCTCATCACATAGTGAACTTAGTTTTTTTTTTTTTCATTTTTTGTTTTTTTTTGTATCCATATACAGTTCTACATGATGTGACTGGAAGCTTCGTATACACCAAGTACAGTAAATAGACCTTGTGATGAGAATCTTTTGTCAAAACAAATAAATAAGTAAATAAACTCATATTGCAACTACAAAATGGGTGAAACTGAAATATTAATATCTAGCTGCAAGGCATTTACAAAACCTCTTGGATCTTCTGGAATCAACCAGGAAAGCTGTTCAATAAATTAAACTAAGTGAAACCATGACCAAAGCTTTCCCCTTTAGAAACCTAATCATTTTACTTAACTTAACCCACAAACCTGACCAAAACAATAAGCTGAACATTTTGAGTTTGTTGCAGTGCCCAAAAGCACACTTAAATCCCCAAATGTATTCTGAGCTCTCTGTTGAAGAGATAGTTTTGATTATTTGAAGTGGGGTTGTATGAGGTACTTATTCATAGTCAGAGTATTACTTATAGATGGTGAATCCGAACTAAAACACCAAAGTTACACAATAACACAAACATGTTACCAACGGTAGACCAGCATCTTGAGGTACAATTACTGTTATTGTCAATGGACTCTGGTGGCTTTGAAGAGAGCATAGATAACTGCTTCAGCTCCCATTGGAAAGGACTGTCTGACAGCAAGGTAAAGCTGTGAAAGTATTAGAAATATATCATTCACACTTCATCCAACTCGACAGAAACAAAATAAAACTCACCAAAATCGTCAAAAATCACCAACTCTGGTTTGGTTAAAATAAACCCTTATTTCACAGAGTTAGATGTGAAATTATGCCGGCCTTGCACATTGTTTTCCCCTGCTGTATCTCTCTCTAGCACGGCAAAAAATCGCCCAATCGCCCAACCCTTATAGGTAATACAGACTATGGATAAGTACTCATATAACCTCAATTGAAAAAATCCAAACTATCCCTTTAATGTTTGGTAACTTACAGGAGGAAAACAAAACCAGGTGTCAGGTCAATGTTGTAACTTTATAATATTTCAAGTAAACATTTTACTTTTCGTAGGATATCATACAAGCTACACTGCCAGAACAATGCAGATCATTGTACCGACAAACCGTGTAAGCCAGAATGCACAGCAGCCCGTCGCACAAAATGGAACATGAATGACACACATTCGTCATTTTGCGTGCAATGAGAACGCTTATGTTGCTTTTGGTGTGTCATTTTACATCATGTAGTCTGGACTGACTGCAATGTAGGCACATCCATGTAAAGATGCTACACTCAGAGCTAGTGATGATGAATTAAAAGTGAGAAAGCGCGCCTATGGCGGGCAGGAGTGGAGGTGGATGGGTCCAACAAACACAGGACGCAACCAGGAGACTGGTGTTTTGGATTTATGTTGAAGTTACGATAGTAACGTTTGTGACATGCTTTCCGTACTTATGTTACGTTGTTTCTGTATGTTTACATACACCTAATTATGTGGTTTTGTTGCCTGAACCTGAACGTGGCCGCTTATTTTGTTCCGCAGTTTTGTTGCGTGGCATAAAAATAACACACAAAAGAGGCATACAAATGACACAGAAAGGTTAAAATGCGTTCTAATGACACACAGAATGTTCTTGTAATGTCGTGCTATTTATATGTCATCCCATGAGATCGGGTTGGAACGTCAGTGCCTGGCTGGATAGTCTTACCACTGAGAACATGAAGGCAAGAAACTAGTTTAAGACTCATCATATACTTCTTTGCCTGAAGCTGAAATCAATTTAAGTCTGGAGCAGCTGCCCAATATAACAGTCCAGATAAATCATCCCCTAACAAGGAGACTGACATACTTCCTGTGCATAAAATGCCCTCTGATTAAATTGCCCATTTGGCAGAATCCCAAGCGCCAAATCCTTGGTTCTCCCTTGATGGTGATCTGCTCCTCCTGAGCCACATTGCAACTGATGTGATGTGTCCTCATTATGACAGGAGGAGAGGACAGAGAGTTTGCTGCTGGTGAGTTCACCTCTGCGCCCTCGCTGAAATTGCTGATCCTGGCTTATGTCAGACTGCAGGTGAGATGATAATCAAATCTAACAGGAGGAGCCAAGTTTGGAAACGATACAGTTTTTTGGGTGAGAAAGAAGAGATTTGATCCGAGCCACTGTGAGACCGAAGCATCTTGATTTAAACAAGCCTCACACTGTCCCAGAGGGGATAGATACTGCAGTTACTGACGTCCGTAATCCTGCTGAAACGCAGTTAAAACACAGTCTGCTCTGGCCCTTTTTAGGTTTATGGAACAAACTATCCGGAGGATTACTGTTCACATGGACTCAACAAAAAACAACAACAACAAAAAGATTTACACAAACGACAAAGCAACTAGGCTGGAAAGTAAAGTAGTTAGGCAGGTTTTTTGTTTTGTTTTCTATAAAAGAACGGTTAAGAGATCTAATAAAAACATAGGGAATGAAAATATTAAATAGGTCAGTATTTAAACTCTCCTCTGTACCAGACACAATACAAGTTATTAATATTATGGCAGTCTTGTAGGCATTTTTATAATCGGGACTTGGTTTGTAACATAGAAAAGAGAAACAAGTCCCCATAAAACATCAAAATTGGTTGTAACCCTTTTTATCAACATATCTAGATGAGGACAAAACCACCACAATAAAAAATAACAATAATCATAATAATTAACTGGAGACAATCGGATCACACCAGCCGTGACGCCAAATCAGACCAGTGCGTAAAGTGAGGGGATGATGGCACTTTCCCCACAAAAGACATCTAAATGCCATGATAATGCACAAGGCATTTAGCGTGCAATAAGTACGCTTTTCTTGATTTCCGCATGTCATTTGTACGTCATGTATCCTGTACTGACTATAATGTAAATGCACCTGTGTATGAATACTAAAGTAAGAGTTAGTGATGGGAGGTGGATGGATCCAACAAACACTGGACTTTTAACCAGGAGACCGGTGTTCGAGACCTTTGTTGACCAGTGTTTTGTTTTGAAGTTTTGTAATTGGTGATGTTTGTCACTGATTGTCATGTTTTCATATTGACGTTTGTGACATGTTTTCTGTAGTCTGTGACAGTGGACGTTTGCGTGGCGTACAAATGGCACGCAAAAAGGCTAAAATTCGTACCCTTGACACGCGAAATGTCCCTGTAATGTTGTGGTATTTATATGCCTTCCTGTGAGACCGGGTTGCCATTTCCTACCCCTTCCAGTGCCATTGCTCGGACCACACCCATCTTCGACCTTAATTTTGATCTCAACTACACACCTGTAAAGTTTTGTGACTGCATCTTCCATGGTTGCAATGCTATCGTGGTTACAAAATCTGTCCACAAACCGACAAACGTAAAAATATAGACACCTGGAAAAGTACTCAAAACCTCTTCCATGGTAGTTCCTGCTACAGTAGGTGTCTCCATGCAGGACCACATTTTGCCATGATGACACACATACACTCACAAGGTGAAAATAATACCTGCTTTACTGTTGTGGCTGGAAACCAGCACACAACAATATAAACAGGCAACTTTGTTTCAGATATGACATCATATATACAGTACATCACTACTACCAGCAACTTGAGGCTTCATTTTCAAGTTTTCCCTTCCTAGTGCTACACTTAATCTGATTTGAGTGAAACCTTGAGGAAAATAATTAAGTGTTGAATTCCATTTGGATGATAGTAAGCCTAAATAATAAAAAAGGAGGGGAAAAAAACTGCAGAAATAGACCACATAACGCACTGACACACTTAAAGCTGCACCAATGGGAACATTTGAGGATTATTATAGTGATTCCATAATAATAATAAATGAGGAATAGAGAATAGCATAAAGTCAGTACTGAGTTGCCATATCAAACATACAGTTTGCTATAAATAACAATTGGGTATTATAGAATAGATGCAAAAAATGTTGTAGCTTATTTCAGGTTCAAAAACAAGTAAAACTGATGAAGACCTGAAAAGTAAGTATCGAAATGTAAAATATAGAAATGGTGAATTATAAAGTGAACTCACCAGTTGAAGCATCGCAACAAAGCTTCCACCTCTTTAATGCTCATCGTCCGTCTCCAACAGAAAAACGCGTTCATCTCTGTTCAGGACACTTTCCCTCTTCTTCTTCTTCCTCCTCTTCTTCTTCCTCTTCTGCCTACATTCAACCAGACTTTTCCAACATCTGTCGCATCAGAGTCACTTCGCCCTCCTTCTTCATTAATTTCCTTTTTCCGACTGTCGAGTATACCTCGGGGGAGATTTCGGATAATTGCGCTACTAAAATAATTTAGGTCGACTGTGTCTGTGCGCGCCTTGTTGTGTGTGGTGATGCTGAGGAGACGCTGCTGCGCTCTAAGCGCGCTGCTGATGCTGCTGCTGCGCTGTAACCGCGCTGCTGATGCTGCTGCTGATGCTGCTGCTGCTACTGATGCTGCTGATGCTGATGCTGCTGCTGCTACTGATGCTGCTGATGCTGATGCTGCTGCTGCTGCTACTGATGCTGATGCTGCTGCTGCTACTGATGCTGCTGCTGCTGATGATGATGATGCTGCTGCTGCTGCTGTAGATGCTGCTGATGCTGATTCTGATGCTGCTGCTGCTGCTACTGATGCTGATGCTACTGCTGATGTTGATGCTGCTGCTGATGCTGCGCACTCCGCATCTCCATCCCTCTGCTCAGCTGAAGCAAAACAGATTTAAGGCTGGATCCGCGCCATGTGTCGGGCCGTAATGCCCTTAAATCCCCACTGAACAAGTAGTGTAATGATGAATGGGTCCATTACAGTTTTAAAAAAACATGAATCAAGTCGTTATTTTACCAGAACTCCATTTTATAGCTATACATATTTTACTAAAAGTCCCATTATCAACAAATTCCCAACAAAAAACTCAGGACTTTCACCCAGGAGATCAGTGTTTTATGTCCCATGTCAAACTAAAAGTACCACACTTATTTTAACCCAAAACATGATATTTTACTAAACCCAACCAAGTGGTTTTGTTGCCTAAACCCAATCGTAATTGAGAATACAGTTTCAAAATGCCAAAAGCATCACAAGCATTTAAAACACTATAATGTTGATATACACATAAGTAGAAATGTTGATATGAAGCACATTTTTGGTTCAGAAATGGTGAGATTCAACATATATATATATTGCAGAAATGTACAATGCCAACATTTTATTCTGATAACTGGGTTGAGAAATAGTCCTTTTAAAATAGTTTGACGTGATTGAGGTAATTCACTGACTCTATAGTGCCATACACTCTGAAACCCCCTGAGGCTTCACCTAAACTATGGAATCTTATGGTAATAATAAAGTATATTTTAGGAACCACATCTTTAACCACACAAACACTGCAAATATTTTAGGAAAACATCTCTGAGGAACTGCAAGACGTTTCTTCATAACAATATGGATCTATGATTCTGGGAATAGTTCAGCGTGCCGGGAACACTAAACAACACACAAATTAAGAATGATTGTATTTACATACTTACGCTAAGTATGCAGTATGTCATTTAAATATATTTTTCATTAAGCAGAATTTGAAAGCAGAATTTTCCATTGATGGCAAATTCTGAAGTATGTTTTTGTAGTTTTAATCACCAAGTCAGTTGCAAAGATATATAAATGTTTACAGCCTGTTTGATCGTCTGACCGCTCGTGCTTCTTGCCCAGATCTTAGCAATCAATTTGCTGAGCACAGTGTTACCGTGACCAATAGATGATAGCTAAAGCTATGAGAATAAGACCAGAGTTGTAATAAACCCAAATTTTTGGGTACAGAAAAATAGTAGTGCTTCACTATGAACCCAGCGGCAATCCCAAAAGACTGATGCACATTAAAGCAGCTTTTTGTCAACACAGTAATTGTTAAAACACATCCAGGGTGCCGGAGACGTGCAAATAATAATACTATGGGTGGCAAAATCCCCAAGCTGTCAGCTCTGAGGGGATTTGTGATTTTGTTTTTTTTTTTGTTTTTTTTTGTCATCCGCCACACTGAGTGAGTGCTGGCATGTTTCCAGGACAGTACATTACTATCACAGCTTGGAGGGAGAGATAGGCAGATATGCATGGGTAAGCCAAATCTCTGGATTGTACAACAGCTGGGTACAATAAAGATGAGTAGGCTCCGACTCAGTAGTAGAGGCAAGGAATACCCCCTTCCTCCTCCTCACACATATATGCAGATACCCTAATGTACAAACACACTCATGCACACACTGTTTGTCTTATTATTGAGGCTTCCAAAGGAAAAACTCTTGGTTTTAAAACCTTAATGGCCCCGGTGACAATCCATCATGCTCCTTAGTTTAGTTCCGTTCAGTTCAGTTCAGCTCAGTCATCCTGAATTATCCTTTCAAACCAGGATCATCATGGTCATACAGACATAATAGCACTTGTTCAGACTGTGAGGTGAATGAGCTGATAGTGTACAGCTGTTGTTTTATCAATGCAGTTCTGCTGAAAAACGAGAAGCGTTCAGAACAAAGTGACTCCTTCTCATCATTGTTCCCCCAGTGGACTGACCTTTTCTCTCCAGTCAGAACAACAGAGACGCTTCCTACTGCAGGCTGAAAGCTCACCTGCTTAACATGGACCTCACGTTGCACACACACAAACTCTCACACACACACACAAACTCATTTGTACTGTACTTGTGAGGACTATCTGGTACGCAGTGTTCTCAGAGACCAAGTCTAGTGGGAAAAAGTGTTTATAGCTGTTCTGAGTGGCTGTACTGGAAGCCTGTCATCAGAGACGGGTTAGACACCACAAGTTGTACAAATCGAAAATGTCTCCTTCATATTGATGATTCTTGACTTTTGCAGTTCCATTTACTGATTTCTGAATAGGATTACCCAGCCTGGTCTCCTAAAAATCATGTTCCCATACAACTTTTAAGCCAAAACATGATCTTTTACTAAACCTATAACCACGTAGTTTTGTTGCCTACACCTAAACGTAATTGAGAATGCAAATTCGAAATGGTAAAAGCGGCCATGAGCAGTTAAAACAATGTAATGTTTATATACATGTGTGTAGAAATATTGATATGAAATGTATTTCTGGTTCAGAAATGTCGAAAGTGAACGTATTCTTGGTTTCCAGAAATGTCAACGCGTTCTCGTCCCAACTCGTCATATACTGACGATTTATCAGACACCCTTGGCATCACTCTTTTCGGTCGCAGTAAACACATGCTTAATGTTGTGAAGTTAACAAAAACACGTGCTTAGGTTCAGGCAACAAAACCACCATAGTTAGGTTTAGGAAAAAACAACATGGTTGGGCTTAAAACGACTACGTTTATACAGTGAAAATGACTCTGAACGTTGTGAACATGGGACATGAACGAACAGCTGATTGTAACGTGACGCACGGGACATGAACAGCGGTCTCCTGGATGAAAGCCAGTCACCACGCTCCCGGCGCACTTTCACTGAGCGTTTAATATTGAAGCGGATGGGTTTACATCGTAGTTAATGGAAAGCTCAGTCCATCATCGTTAAAGGGTGCCTTAAACATCGGTATCTAATGCCAATGACTGTGACAAAGTGCCGGTATTTGACACCTTGGGAATGAAAACAGGTTGAAAACGTACATTGCCAACATTTATATGCATTAATAATAATAATACATTTTATTTGGTGGCGCCTTTCAGGACACCCCAGGACACCTTGCAAGGATAAAATAATTGGTTGGGATAACGAACACACTTTCAGACAGTCTCTCCTTAAGGGTATTCATTGTGTTCTCGATTGTACACACGAGAAGTGACAGAGGAACTTGTATGAAGTAGGCCCAGCCTCTAAATGTTAATAATTTGAGTCGAGAAGCTCCAGAGTCGACTCGCATTTCGTCAGTTGAGCTTGTCAACAGGCTCTTTGTGTGCCTTTCACCCTAACCCTTTTCTCTAAAACCAAGTCTGAAACCTCAAACCACCCTTTGAAGAACTGAGGAAAAAAAATGCTCCCACTTTCCAAAAATGTCCTTACTCAAGGTATAACACGGAAGTTGGTCTTCACAAGCATATGCAAGTGCTTACACACTATATGAAATTCTTTCTGCAGACTTTACTTGCTGTTTATAAAATTTTAGTTGTACTTATTGTACTGTATCTCAGGATTCCAAAATGTTTTTTGGGATAAAAACTGTGGTGGATTGAACTTGCAAAGCATTGCTGCTGGTCTCCATGTGCAAAAAAAGGCCTTTTGGTGCATTGTAGTGTTTTTAAACATCACTGCTCTGGTGGGTTTTTGTCACAGCTGCGTTGGTTTTCAGCTCCAACACACCCACCAAATGGGAGCAAACATACCTTATAGGCCGTTGTCCAACTATGCCGAACTATTCAAGCATTCAACTGTTTGAAACATTTTCACAGTGAATGCATCCCAGCCTAAAATGCAAAGTCACCCATCCAGAGAGACCTTCCCTCTGGATTTAAGCATGTGTTCCTGTCAGAGCTCCATTCATGAGCAGCAGGAACAGACGAGTACACCTAAAAAAGGCAAACAGAGGCCGAGGTGAGAGCAGACATCCAAATATAAGGCTGTCTGTAGAGATGGACAGAATTTAAACTAAATTCACTTCGACAAGTTGGGTTCAATACCCTTGATTCTCCTAAAAGTTGTTTTTATCAGGACAAGTTGTTCCAAACAACAGAGGGATTTTTGGAGACTCTATAAGAAATGTGCTGAAGGCCATCTTTTTTTTCTTTTCTTCAAGTCTAAATGTAAGTTTAATGGTAAAATTCTTGAATGGCAATAACATTAATGAATAACTTAAGATAAATATAACTTAAATAAGCACCTTGGCACCTTGCATGGCAGCCTCTGCCGTCAGTGTATGAATGGGTGAGTGCTGACATGTGTAAAGCGCTTTGAGTGGTCGGAAGACTAGAAAAGCGCTATATAAATGCAAATCCATGTACCATTTACAATATTTCAGGCATCTAACCAAAAACCCAATAAAAAAAACCATTGACTTTGGGATGAGGGAACTGGAAACTGCGAAATGCTGACTTATTTCCATGTTTTAGGACTCATTCCAGCAGCACCCTATTGTGGAGTTTAATAAATAATGCTGTCTTTTAGGCCCGGGGATCTGGGCTTTTATTCATATTGATTTAGCCGTATTGAAGTTTTAAACATTTGGGATTATGCCAGAATAAGGTCTGGGATGTTTATTTCACGTTTGCAACAAATTCTTAAATCGACCACGACTTTGATAAAGTATCCACTCGGTAGCTCTAGGAAAAGCGTATGCAATCAGGGAATTTCCTCGCAACGCTGAGATTGTTTTCTCAATCCGTAAGCAGATTTCCAGGATGCTTTGAGTTCTGCGTTTTGGCTCCCAGTAGGCAACACTGGATTGGGGCTCAACCTCACTTTCCATTTTAATTAATCCTCATTCGCCTGTGGTTGTCTGATTAGAGCGGGGCAGCCTTGCGCTTCCTCTTTTCCCTGAAGCAGAACATGGAGCATCTGCCAGGCAGGAAGCTGCTCTTGACGGGTGAGAGGATGGAGACTGCAGTTGATGCACAGGACTGCGCAAGAGGTTATTAAGTTTTACAACAGTCATCATACAGCAATGCTAAATTAGGTCTTGTTGGAATATATTTGAGGTAGCCTCCACATACAAGCAACTGTCTATAAAAAATCCAAACTATAATAAAGGCAGCATTCCACAATTTAATAAATCCGATGTATTTTTAGATATGCGCAGTGAATTTTAAAAGATTTTTATATGCAGTAAGACCTGGAGAAAGTAGGGTGTAGACAGTTCATCAATAGCTGTACATAAGCATAGTATAGCCCGAAGGTAAACTGCCAACATACATATGAAACTGCATCAGTCAGTGTTTTGGGAGTACAGTAGTAAATTCCTGAGGGGTTTAATTAGATTGGGTCCCTCAGGACCGGAGCCAATTAGGAGGGAGGTCTCATGAAGTTTGACCTTTGGCCCCCAGAGGGAGATTCTGTCGAAATCCTAAAACAGCAGCTCTGGCAAAGACAAGACCAGTGATTGGTCGATATAGACCTGTTTACTTTATATATTCACTCTGCAGCCGCTAAGGGAAATCATATTATGAATATCAGCTGCAAAACTGTATCAGTTCCTCGGCATTACAATGCACCTATGAACCTAATTTGCTTCCATCCCCAGCCCTTTAAATTAGTGTAATTTGTAGAGAGCAGTTTCTGCATGATTAGGCAGAAACGTGACCAGATTCTCAACAGCATGTGGCCGCTTTGCGAGACAAAATCAACAGCTGACATCCATCGTGTCCATATGCATGTGAGGAGAATAATTTGCAGGTTGGTTACCTCAGAGTGCCCCCTTCTGTTTTCCTTTCTGTTTGTGTGTATTTGTGTGGAAAACAGAAAACTTTCGATGGTACAAACAAGGGAGTGATGATGACATTTGGGAGAAAGAGTCATGAAGGGGGGATGGGATTCAAACCCATAACACTGCAATAACGTTATTTCAAGGTAAACCAATGCTGAATCTTTAGCCAGCAGACAACACAATCTTTAGTCTGTAATTTATCATAAGTGGTGCTCACATTTAAAGTTAATCAGTAATTTGAGTTCAGTTTTCAAGCATCCTTTCGATAATTGTTCTGGGGATTGGAGCTCTAAGATCAACAATACTAAATAGTTTGGGGTGGTGGAGAGAACAGCAGCAGCAGGCAGTATTGGCATGAGTGTAATCAGCAAAGTAACAGTGATAGCGCCAGATTATAATGTTCACACTGTACACCTGCATGAATATGATTAGATGTTACAAGCTACACAGCTTGAGTATGAGCCAATGATTGTGAGGCATACTGAAAACAGCTGATAGCAATCAGCCAATACAAGCCAGACTACAGCGCACTGCCTGAACTAAAGCTATACGTCATTTGCTTCAGCTTGTTCTGCTGCCCCCAGTGGCCCAAAAACAATCTATTCATACAGTTTTTATGTCTTTTAAGAACCCGATTACGAACGTTAGTGACTGTTTAAATCATAAATAACAGGGTTTAAAGTGGGATCTGGCCGGCAGGGGAACCCTAACAGCCAATCCACATAAATAGCGTTTTTAGAAGCGTTTTTGGCATCAGCTGGAAGATACAGCAGGCTGCAGCACACGAAAAATTAACTCAACGACATTATTATGAATGAAACTACCAATCATATTCATTTACTTATTAATCAAAGGTGCTGGAACGTCTTTCCGTATCGTTTCGGCCCACATTTACCCCTGTAAGTTGCCTATATTCACACAAATTCACAGGTTCCAGTGTTGTGTTTTGAATTGTAGTGATGGAGAGAGCCCTTTTTTTAGATTTATATTTGAATTAAGGATTGTGGCTTTAAATTGGATCATTGTAATGTCAAAAAGTACAACAGAGTTTTCTCCTGAAGTGACCTTATGTCAGGATGGAAGACCTACAACAATGTAGACACTAAAACTGTCTACTGAAACCAAAAGCATAAAACTTCTTCAAGGTAGGTTGACCCACTGAGTCTATTAAAGTGTAAGAAAATTCTCTGCCACAGCGCTGACATGGCTCATATGATAGTTAATAATAATGTCTGAATCAGCAAAGCATCACTGGCTTCTGCCCAGCATGCACCTCAGCACAGTGAGCCAATAGGAAGTGCTTAGATGGGGGAGGGGGAGAGAAAAGGGGCATCTCAAGTACTCATCCTTTTGTAATGGCTGCCAGTGACATCTGGTCATCCTGCTGCCATCCACAGGCTGGGCCTGTTCTTATAGCCATGAACATTATGCAGGGATTATTTCTGTTTTAGCAGATCCGGTCCTTTCTGCAATGTTTTTTTTTTGTAATGAAACAAACAACAGACAGCCCCTTCCCTAAAACCAAAGTGGTGATGAGGAAGAAATGTAAGATGCAGTGGTTGCATAATGGGAAAACAATTGTGACAAACAGGGCTATTTTTGGAAATGAATATACGGAACTACTACTCCCTAACACTACCATATACAAACGTATTCTCATACAACGGTTCGTATGGTGTCTTACGAAAAAGTTATTCCTCATTTTTTGTGCATTTTCCTACAAATGTCCAGCGTGAATTTCCGCTACAGTGTTTTCAAAATAAGCCTCCTTCTTCACAAGAAACCACTTAGTTAGGTTTAGGCAACAAAACTACTTAGTTAGGAAAAGATTGTGGTTAAGTTACGTCACACCAGAAGAGGTTATGATGTACCGGAAGTGGTGTAACTTAAGTACGAAAGTTACGTGACAAAAACTACTCAATTAGGTTTAGGAAAAGATTGGGGTTTGGGTTAAAGTGACACCGAAAGTGATGTAATTTATGTACAGAATTTAAGAGACCAATGAATCAATGCAGACTTCTGGTTTCACACGGGACACGAACAGCGGTCTCCTGGGAGAGTCTGGTGTTTTTTGACCCATCCCCAACCTCCTCCCATACACGCCATTTGTTCACAATTACGTAGATTACATACATTTTGTGGGATGTATACGAAATGCAGTGCATTACTTTTTCATAGGTAAAGCTACAAACAGCCTGCATATACTCAAATAATTTGCATTCAAAACCTGCAACGAGCGACACATTATGAGCAGGAACGGGGTGTTCTTGCAGAGGTTGTGTCGTAAAGGTTGGCAGTTATTTTTTTAATCCCCCTTCCGTTGTTTTTCCATTTTCCAACATGCCTCTTCTCTGAAGCCTTGAAGCTCCTGATAATTAAACCTCTGTAAACCCACTGATTTAAATCTCTTCCTTTATGAATGGAAGCTGTGATGGACTATCACCCGGTTTCAAAGGTCACACTAATGCTATTCCACAGACCGAAGCATACAAGCACAAATAGACCTTTTAGCTCTTAAATCCATGTTGAGGTCTCAGCTGTTGCCTCCTCTAATGAGAGTCCAGCTAATGCGGAGCGCTCAAGTATTCTTTAGGGTTAAAATATTGGCACGACTATAAAGAGAGTATCACTTAAGCTACAAGCCCTGAGCTCATTTAATTTTCAAGTGTCAGCAATTTCGGCGTAACCCTCATCTAAAAATATGAATTAAAGGACAGAAGCGTGAGGCACTTTGAAATCTAATGTCGACGGCTAATCCCTGAAGAGCGAACTTGACGGAACAGCACGTGACAGATCAACCAACGGAGAAATTATGAATGTGTGCAGGCAGCTTGTGTTTGTGAATCGGGCTTTCACTGCAGTGTGCGTGATATGGAGGGGTTTTCTCTCTCTGCTTGGAATAAATACTAATCCCTTAGACATCGCAGCACATGTGTGCAGCAACTGAAGGCACAGATGCACAACGACCAGGCCATATAAAGAGATTATAGATGCCAGGAATCATGAATGACTTTGTATTGCTGCCAGTTTCGGATTCGTTGATAATTTTCTCAACAGCACATGACAAAGATAGAAAAGGGATGGTCCAGAATGAGGATGGTCCAAGACCCCCCGCCCCACACACACACACAGACAGACACACACACACACACACACAGTACAGATGTCAAGATTGGATTCAATGCTCTTAGTCGAGCTTCGTTTCTGAGTGCACATGATTCATGTTTTTGTTTACTGTGTTTGAATAAAACCTCTCACCTTACACACCTACCTGGGAGATGACAATTGTTTTGTTTGTTTTTCTGGTTGGTGACTGTAATGTAATGCTAATATCACATTTAATTTATGTACATATTTATTCACATGCTTAGTTATTAACAGATGGACCCTGCTTATCAAGAGTCCATTACATCAAAATGCAGCATATCAAATTTACTCATTTGTTGTTTGTTTTTCACATGGACATATGGTGTGAAAAAAAGTAAACTGAACTGAATTTAATTTTAAAGAGGTGTGAAAAACAGAACAAATTTCAAAGTGAGGCAATCGGCATTCAACAAAAATATGAAGCCAACTCTGAAAAGATTATTGCCATATTCAAAGTGGATGTTATGGATATAATTACTAGATGAAACAAAGAGGTTTGCATGTACACAGACACTGATTTCTCCATGCATTTCACTTCCCCACCTACAATAACATAAATGTCTGATGTCAATGCAGTAAGATGTATAAAATTATATCATCAAATGAACGCCAACATGGCAAAAAAAATCAAAAAAATAAGACAGATGAATCATGTTTAAATGGTTATTAACCAGTGGTGCATTGGAGAATATTAATACAATCACAAATGCACTACTTCTGGAATTGAAAAAGACAAGAAATCTCAGTCCAGATCAAAACTATCTATACTTGCCAAAGTCCAGAAGCATTACTCAAAAAAGAATTGGCATCTTTTAGGCACAGATCCCCCAGCAGACTCTATATTAAATCACCGCCCACACTGTGTCAGTGTGGGTGAAAAAATATTGACGACAGACTTGTTAAAAATCCCAATGGGAATACAAATTATTCCACCCATTTATCTGGAAACCATAAACTACATGGCAATAGCCTATATGCATGAAACACTTTTTTTCCTGCTCGATCAGGTGGCATTATCGACATAAGGAGCAATCAATCACAACTTGTGGAGGTTATTTTAAAGTTGTGAACAACACCAGAACCTCTCTAAGAAGAGGAATCACTCCGTTTGTGAATGTTTTTCATTTTGGTTCCAAGCAAACCCTGAAAGGAGGGAGACACTGATTAATGACGCAGATCAAGGGGAACATATTGTACAGCTTGGATACATTGACCCCTTAGGTGTGAATGCTAAAGAGGACTCTAATCAATGTGCACACCCTAAACACAACCCATATGATGTTCATTGCATCCCTGATTGTAGTATCATGCTAAATGTAGATATGTTTGAATGCTTAGGTTAGCATGCAATGCTCGATGAAATCTAATGGGAATTGAATTCATCCTCTGGGGGGCATGACTTTGCAGCAGTATGGCCAGTAATTGTTGAAACATCTTGCTCTTGAGCTAAACAAACGACCTATTTTGCACAATAGCGGCGTCAAATACTGACGGTCATCATCAGGTGTGAATATGTAACTGTGTGAATGTGATCCGGAAAAAGAGAGCATTGGTTTCATTGAACCTAAACCTAACCAAGTAGTTTGGTTTGCGTTAGTAAACCTAAAAGCTAAGTAAACGTAAGATAAATAAACTGAAGTTTATTTTGAAAAGACACTGCATGTAACAAGCGTAAAGTGACCCACTGTCCCTGACACGTCCAAAACTGGGGTACCTAGTGTCAGTGTCATAGTTTGCGATGGGCCACTGACCAAGTGTCAGTATTTGACGAGTTGGGAGTGAGAATGTGTTGGCTTTTTTCATGCCGTTGTGTGTATGAATATTTGAGGGCACTATATAGAGCATGGACAATCAAATAAAATAATAATTGTTAATGATTTCATGGTGAGGGAGTTAACAAACTCAGGTCTTTTGGAGTGCAGGGATCACCCCTGAGGACCTTTTTTTGACTCTGTGGTGGCATCAGCCATTCTCTATGGAGTGGTCTGCTGAGGCAGCGACATCGCGACTGCTGACAGGACGAGACTAAACAGACCGGTTAAGAAGGCCAGCTCTGTCCTGGGATGCACCCTCGTCCTCGTGGAAGTGGTGCGAGACAGGAGAATGATGGCTAAGCTATCATCCCTGATGGAGAACAGGTTCCACCCCATACAGGACACTCTGACAGCACTGGGCAGCTCCTTCAGTGACAGGCTGCTTCACCCGTGATGTGTGAAGGAGAGATACTGCTGGTCCTCTTCCTTCCTGCTGCTGTCAGACTGTACAACCAACACTGCACCCTGTAGACTGCACATGCCAAAAACTGAAAACTCATTAATTCACTAATTCATGTGCAATATCGATACTGTGCAATATTAACATTACATATTTCATGTGCAATAATGTAAACTCAACCATTCACCATCCATTCAGTCTGTCTACTACTATATTTTTTACTTCTATATTTTAAATATATTTTTAGGCCTGTCAATTGATTCAAATATTAAATAGCAAATTAATCACACATTTTGTATCTGGTCAAAATGTAAAGGGAGATTTTTCAAGTATTTAATACTCTCACCAACATGGGAGTGGACAAATATGCTGCTTTATGCAAATTAATGTATATATCTATTACTGGAAATCAATTAACAACACAAAATCATGACAAATATTGTCCAGAAACCCTCACAGGCACTGCATTTAGCATAAAAAATATGCTTTAATCATAACATGGCAAACTCAAGACCAACAGGCAACAACAGCTGTCAGTGTGTCAGTGTGCTGACTTGACTATGACTTGCTCCAAACTACATGTGATTATCATAAAGTGGGCATGTCTGTAAAGGGGAGACTCGTGGGTACACATAGAACCCATTTTCATTCACATATCTTGAGGTCAGAGGTCAAGGGACTCCTTTGAAAATGACCATGCCAGTTTTTCCTCGCCAAAATTTAGCATAAGTTTAGAGCGTTATTTAGCATCCTTCACGACAAGCTAGTATGACATGGCTGGTGCCAATAGTTTTTAATAGGTTCAATAGGTTTTCTAGTTTCATATGATGCCAGTATCTTCACTCTAGCTTTAAAACTGAGCCCACTACAACCTAAAAATCGTAATTTGCGTTAATGCATTAACATGTTATTATCACGTTAACTTTGACAGCCCATAATTTATACATTTTTTAACTGTTCACTTATTTTTTATACCTTTATTGTTTTTTACTGATATCTCTTGTTGTTTGAACTGTCCCCTTTGTTGCTGTAATACTGCAAATGTACCCACTGTGGTACTAATAAAGGATTGTCTTATCTGTTATCTTATCTTGGTCTCAACCAACTCCTGTGAAAACACAATGGGTTAATCAGAGCTTTTCTTGCTGAAAACAGCTGCCTGTTGCTGCTCAATACGAGATTTACGACAGCAGTGAAACTGAACCATAAAGGAAATGTCTCAAGCAAAAGAAAGAGGCTAAAAAGCTCTGTAGAGCTGCAGGGGAACTATTTACCTCAACCAAAGTAACCGCGGTAAATAGAAAGAACTCTAACCAACCCCATAACCTTAATCCAAATAAGAGTCAAAAACCAACCCCCCATGGATGTACTAGTGATTCAGAGACGTGTGTTGTGCGTATTAGTATGTTGTGTGCTGCATGTCCTTGTTCTTGTTTCTGTCTGTATTCTGTTGTTTGTTCTATGTTTTGTCCCACAATCACTTTGTGGCCAGAAGGACTCTAATGAACCACTGAACACAGTCTGGTTAGTTCAACCTCATTTTACATTCTGGTGAGGTTCTTTTAACTTAATTCTGATTATATAAATACATATATTTATATTGTGCATCAGAGATTTCTTCTAGTTGCACCGTGACTCACCTGGTGACCTCAGTCTGTCTGAATATTATTACACAGCTCCAAAAATCAGGTCACAGTTTTCCAAATATAGCCCTCTGGAATGAGTCTCTTAATGCATCGAATTCACTAACTGGAACAAAGTGCTGCAGCATTAAAAAACGAACTTGTTTTCTACGAGAATAAATAAATGATCTTTTCATTACACAGTCTCAGTTTGGAATCAAAAGGTTGAAAGTTGATCTAATCTGTTTGGATGAATGCGGGAACTTAAAGGGCTTTCTGATGTCTGGTGCTCTCGTAGAACAAACAGTACGGTTCAGAAATAATCAGATTTATGCATTGAAAGGCATAGTTAAAGTGGTTCGAGGTCAAAAAGATATTTTTTTTTTAGTTGTTGTTCTTTATTCCAAGCCGCTACCATCCGACCATCTCCACCTCCCGTGGAGCTGCTGAGTCTCCTGCAGACCTGATTGAGTCTCCACCCTCAATCTGCTGCCTCTTCACAAACCATCTATCACTGGAGCACAGCAAACATAAATAGAAATGGTATTTTTTTCAACATAACTTTTTAAAGATTAAAGATTTTCAAAGAATATTGAACCATTTGTTCTATCTTGGACATCTAATTGTTGAAGCCTAAAACAAGCAATAGCATTTTGGGGAAAAAAAAGGTTATCTGCCTTCTTGGCAAGAGTAAGTTGAGAAGATCCCTCTCATATCTGTCCATTCAATATGAATCTACCCAGCAGCCAATGAGCTTAGCTTAGCATAAGGATTGGAACCAGGGGACAGTCTCTGTCCAAAGGTAAAGAATCTGCCTACAAGCACCTCTAAATCTCACTACTAACAATAAATAAATATGTTATAGCAACACATTCTCAGTCCCAACTCATCAAATAACATCGCTTGGTCAGTGCCCCTCGCCATCATAGACGTGTCAATATACGCTCGTTACATGCATAGTGTCCTTTCAAAATAAACTTCCGTTTTCACAGGGAGTTAGGTTTAGACAACACAACCACTTAGTTAGGGTTAGGAAACGGTTGTGGTTGACGTTAACTTCACTGACTAGCGACTCACGTGAGTCACAGGACCAACGAGTCACGTGACTATCTCCTGATGTGACAAAATAAGTCAACGTTATTTTAGTTTCACATGGGACACAAACAGCGGTCTCCTGGTTGAAAGTCTTGTGTTTGTTTGACCCATCCGCCACCACTCCTCCTGCCCTGAACGGGCTCTCACACTATTAATACTCTGTCATTTGCTCCGACCTTCGCATAACACCGCGGGTGGGTTTACATTGTTCAAAGCCCGGTTCGTCACATTCAGTCGCTAAAGGGTGCCTCCGTGCGTCGGTTTCCAATGCCGACGGGCGCTGACCTATCGGTGGTATTTGAATAGTTGGGTGTGAGACCCGGTTGGTCATATGTAGTTTGTTTAATTTGTGCAAAAATCAAAGGGTAAAAACAATAATTGTGGTTTTGTGGGGGGTTGCTGTATGTTCTGGTCCGACCAGCAGCTGTAGCTTTATATAATCTAAATCCCAGCAAGAAAGCGAAAAAGCATTTTCCCCGAACTGTTGAACTTTTCCTTTCAGTCTGACTTTATATTTTAATCCTCAGTAAAAAAAAAAATATGAAATTTGCAGAAAACACACACACACATTATCCTGGGACTTAGCATAGAGGTTACCCTGATGACTATTAAATACATTTAAAGCAGCAGTTTAGGTTTCCTTTCTTTTAGGAGTGGGCAGCATTGATTCATTAAATTGATAAATACAAAAAATGACAAACTGTCTGCAACATTGTTAGTACACCAAAAATACATAATTTGTGAAACGTATTTCTTGCCTTTAAAACGAAAGGATTTTTATACCAGGCTTTTTATCTCACCTGCAGACTATCTTATTTTTTATTGCATCTTTTTTCCATTCACACCCATTCAGAAAGAAGAAAAATCGGTGTGGTTAAAAACGACGACAACTTCAGCGAATACACTTCCTATTTTTCCCTCGACAAACAATCTGAGCTTGGAATGAAAAAAAGACAACACAGTCTAATCTGTTGGAATCAAAACAAGCCTTTAAAACCTCTTTGGTGTCTGCTGCTCTAATCTCTGAACTGGTCAGTGAAAAGTGCACACAGTTCAGATCAGGATTTAAAGCCTCTCAGTAGATTGGCAGGGGAGAAGAAATTGAATGTTTTCTGGTGCTTAAACACAATTCAATTCAACAGGGAACAGCATTAGGGTTACGTAATGTCCCCCCCGAGGGACTCGTATGGATCAGGGACGCATATAGAAAATGGGATCTTACTCGGCCAGTGATGTAAGATTATTTCTTGCTATTACGGAGCCAACTGTAATAGCAAGAAGCGACATCCCGTGATGGGCTGAGTCAGCGGCTTGATCATATGATGGGAGCAGAGCATTCTGGGAGCTGAGCCATTTCCAGTTTCGTGGTGGGGTTTTGACAGTGTGCGCCAAAAAGGGAAGCAGATGTGGCCTCACAGAGGGAGGAAGAAGGAAGAGAACAGGAATTTACCGTCAAACCGGGCCTCAGTTTGCCTTCTAGGGTACACAATGAAGAGTAGAAAATCAATCACAACATTAAGATAATGGCTGCCGCCGCGCGCATCAGATCATTTGGATTATAGAAATGCTTCCTCAGCCTATATAGAGATATTAATAGATTTTAACACTGCAGATAAAAATAGAGCCATCGACCGCTTGGTAACCACCTTACTAAGGAATATTGGATTATAAATCTATCGCTGCCTGTAGGCGTTCCCCATTTCATCAAATCCAACACGCACACATGCATTTACACACAGGTTATGACCTGCTGCCTGTTCACTGGTGCTGAGAGGGGGGTTGGGTCCTGGAAGATGAATCAATCGAGACACTATCGTCCATAAGTCTCATTATCTAAAGTGCCCATAGAGGAACCCGGAGGAAGAATCTTAAAATGCACTCTGCTGCCTGGTGAGATCCAGCGAGCAGAATCTCCAGAGAAAAGGAAAACATCCATCGATCAGATAGATAGTGAGCTGTCAGTGATGAGAGGCTGGCAGTCGCTCGCTCCTGCTGCACTTAACACACCAGAGATCTTAACCTAGCGGAGATCTTAGCACAGCTGCAGAGATTGCTCATGACCTTGAGAGGCAGCTGAAGCTGCATGTTTCTGAAATTCTCATCAATTTATGTTGTTGGAGGCACTGACTGCCTTTTACTGTCAGTAAGTTTTTTGTCTCTTTGTTATCACACCTACACTTACAACGTAAAATACATGACAAAGGTCATGTGGCAACCGTCACTAATGTAACTTGCAAAACGAAACACCTCACTTTATATACTACGTAACTCTGAAGTTCAACCTCGGTCACTACGCAACACATGACAAACGTCACGTGACAACCATCGCTACAAAACACTGCACCTTCATGCAGACGTGTAATACACTGACATGCTTTCTACCAGTGGAGAGGTGAGTCTATTATTTAGTGGTCTACCTCTGTGTCTGAAAAGTGAAGCCAATGCAGAAGTGCCTTAAACTTGCATTCTCTCTAACAGCCAGCAGGGGGCGACTCCTCATGTTGCAAAAAACAGTCTGATTGTATAGAAGTCTATGAGAAAATGAGCCTACTTCTCACTTGATTTATTACCTCAGTAAACATTGTAAACATGAGTTTATGGTCTCAACCGCTAGTTTCAAGTCTTCTTCAATACAGCATGATGTTCATTTAGTAAACTATGGTCCCATTTAGAGTCAAATAGACCATAAAGCAGGGGATGCTTTAGGCTACCTTGTGATTGACAGGTCGCTATCACGGCGCAGTCCAGTCTGGGAGTTGTTCATGTTTTCATCGTACAACTTTAACCCTTTCACAATGTGTTTTCAGTTAATGAAAGTTTTTTGTAGCATTTTGCAAAAATTTCATATTTTATTCAACGTTCGTTTGTACTTAGCTTATATAGTGGATGATTACATCACAAAGACAGATATCTTTGTGGAAAAACTGTGAAAATATAATATTTAAATGATGTAAAAATCTGATTTTACACAGGTTTGAATTCTGCCACAGAACCAACTCAGTGAAGTCAGCCAACCGAAAAACTCATCATATTGTTAATTAGCACTTCACATAAAAGCATCTTCTTATGGGCTCATTTTTGTTGAATTACGAGCAGTATAGTAGCTCTGGTAAAAGTATAATCAGTACTAAAACTGAATCCACTCCATTCAATCTGCTGTTATTGCTCATTCAGAATTCATTACATGTATGAGCGACCTGCTGCAACGCAGCCATGTATCATTGGACATATGAGGTACTCGGGACATTCTTATATTTAGATAAGTGACTACATGTGCTAGACTGCTGCTGTATGACTATAGGAGTCACACGATATGTTCATATATACACACAGACACACTCACGGCATGAGGAAGTACGCATTCATCAAAAACCAGACGACACTGTAGAAAAAAATAAATATAATATAAAGATCTATTTTGGCTCTGTCGTGGGAAATTTATTTGAATAAGTTACCGCTCGTGATTAAGTCTGATGTGTCGTGTTCATGCACTATTAATGCTAAAACTCTTCTTCTGAAATATGCAACGTGTTTGAATGTCAGTCTTCATTTACTAATAATGTTTTTCATAAATGTTCAGGGCATAATCCACACTTTGTAGAAATGTGCAGGTGTCATCCAAGAATACTTAAATAAAGGCTTAAACAAAGGCGTTGTAATCTCGTAACCAACAGTGTGTGTAATGGAAAGACACAAATGTCTTCCTTTTTTTTGATGTACTGTATTTCCACTCCAACTGTCACATTAAAATGTAAAAATGTGTATGGTAGGATATCATAATACACAAAACCCATGACATTTACTGTAGTTTCAGATGTTCTTTATACCCTATACCATCCTATTTTTAATGATTTTATTCTACATGCATTTCAATTCATGCAGATAATAAACTTGGTGTTTTACATAAGCGTAATAAGCCTGCAGTCTGTAACATAAATATCACCTGTTCATATGTCATCCAGGAGTTTTGAAGGTGTGTAATGTTAGTTTTGTATTTATTGTCTGTACAGCTCAAAAGGAGATACGTTTGCTGATTTATGGAGATCATCTTATTACAAAATGTCAGTATCACGGGTCCCATATGAGCCGAAGTGAAGTAGTGATGTACTTTCTACAATACAAAAACAAAACTGGCAAAACAAATTAGTAGTATATAGACAGAATGTCAAGAGACAGGGTTGAAAATCAACAATCGGTGGTGGAAGAAGTACTCATGAGTTTTACTTGTGTAAAAGTTGCAATACCACAGTGTAGAAATACTCTGTTACAAGTAAAAGTCCTGAATTCAAAATTGTACTCTAGTAAAAGTACAAAAGTATATTAGCATCAAAATATACTTAAAGTACAAAAAGTAAAAGTACTCATTATGCAGAATAATATCTATTATGTTATTGGATTATAGCTATTGATGTATCAATGTGTTCATCACTTAAATGTTGCAGTTCATGTTAATGACTTTATATACTGCTGGGTAGCTTAACCTATAATAATACATCATAATTTATGAGTTGATTATATTATATATTAAGAATTTCCTTCTGACATATAGCCTTGTGGAGTAGAAGTCTAAAGTAGTATCAAATGTAAATACTCCAGTAAAGTACAAGTACCTGCAAATTGTACTTAAGTAAATGTACTTACTAGTTACTTTCCACCACTGACAACAATATAAACCCTGCAGTATTATACTTTACATGCCAGGAGGATTACAAATAAACTGCAGGCTTTAACACAACGTTGCACATCGCCAGTGCCATTACATCTGGTTGAATATCATTTCATCAGTTTCCTCTTTCAAAGGAACAATTTTGCAGCTCCAAAGTAACATGAATAGACATGATTGCACCTGGGGAAAATGCTTGAGCGGAGTGAAAAGATAAAGCATTCCTTGGTTCCTACAGTAGGGTCTCAAGGTCTATCCATTCATCTACATTCAATACAAAATTATTCTTCAAAATGATTTAGTATAGACTTGAAAGCAGACTGCTTCAAAGTTAAAAGTATTTCCTCTTTCATATATTGATTCTTAAGAACTTGTTCATATGTTACAATGGTCTGATAAATAATACAAGCGATGTCGGGAGGTTGTGAGGTTAGGATAAGAATGTAGCTCAAGATGCCTCTATTAAAAATCCAACAGCCTTATTCATTTTTAAAGCGGTGCCCCAGAATGCAGCATGGCTCTGAGTTCACAGCCAGCCTCTGTGAAGTTTTCAGACACGACTGTGTAATCTGACACCTGACATCATCTGTTTTCAGGGATCTTTGCTAGTTGAGTGAAACCAGATGTAATTCCCCTGCGTGGAAAAAACAGAAACTCCTCCCCAGACCTGGAGCTCCCGTTGTACTTCCTCAAAATCCAACCAATATAAACTCACACTCTGACCTACTTAGACAGTAGAGGAAGACGGTGTCGCACTCAGAGAACTTCACCAAACTTTGCCTTTTGGACTCAAGGTACAGTTTATTGTTTACTGAGTTTTTTCCTTTCAGTTTTGTGAATTCCTTCTCTTGAACGGGGTTAGTCTTAGAGCTTGTAAAAATCAGTCTAAAGGGATTCAAACTGAGTAATGCTAATGTGTTGCACTAAATTGAAACCAACTCTGTAGCTGAAACAGAATTCTCCTCATTACAGGCACTGCTTTTTTTTGAGTTTGACTCTCAAGACTTCTTTCTTTTGAATGCAGGCTCAGATAAACTCATATAAGTATTTGTGTCAGCTAAGAAAGTAATTAGTGTTAATAGGATTAGGATTAGAGAATGATTTTGACCCAGTTGCACCCTAATAGAAAGAGTTTTGGAAGTCAACTCTGTGTCTTAACTGGGTGCTGTTTTGACCTCTGCAGAGTTAATGTGGCGTACTCTGCAAAAATACAACGAGATATATGAAAACATGCAAAGTAGCGTACAACATTAATTTATTTCTAAAGCACAAAGAAACTACCACAAGAAGAATTCTTATGACTCATACAGTGACACAACACAGTGCACATATTTGGATTAACTATAAATTATTTGCATAGATCATGAGACCCTGCTATTTAAATTTCCGTCAACTCACCCAAGGGTGAAGCCAGACTAGATGCAATCAATGTGTGTAGGAAGTAGACAGTGTAAAGAAAGCAGCTCAGTTCACACAGCCTCAAAGTTAAAGGAAACCGTTTGTTTTCTGCTTTCAGTTTAGTTAACCTTAACAGGTCGACGACCTTTACTGGAAACAATGGACACAAATGCAGATTAGAAACAGGATCTAATAAAAACGAGAGAGAAAAAGGGAAACGCTAATGAATGACAGATGGCAAGAAAGCAGAGAGAAGCAAAGGTTGAGAAAAATGTGCAGACTGTTGTGAATTTCGAAGTCTGGAGTTGAAAAAGCACTGAGAAAGTGTCTGAATCCTTGATGAGAAAGCAAGTGAACTTTTCCAACACAACAACAAAAAAGTTTTTTTTTATTCTTTATCTGGTGTCTGGTACTCATATGTAGACTGCTGACAGACAATATCCATTATCTTCAAATTTGATCATGTTTTTGGTCGAAAAAGTTGTTGTATGCCACTGATCTCTGGACAGGATGCAGCTCTTATCTCCATTGTCAGCTTTTGCTGGGTTTCCTTTAAATTCGAAACTAGCATGCTCATTGTCCTCGATGGCACGTGAGCAAAACCATCATGTGACAGTAAAACCAGTCTACAGAAACCCATACAATGTGATGTTTCACTTTATATCCTTTTACTTGTTGTAGCGGCTTTAACTCTCCCACCTCACTGAAAAATGTATTCAAGCCAATACTCAACTCTGTATTTGTTGCCCAGATTTGACGTATATAACCTCTTTCAGGATGTTGCAGTGTGTATGCGTGTTGCTGCTGGCGGCCTCAGCTCTGAGCCACCTGGATGAAGCCACTCTGGATTCCCAGTGGGAATCGTGGAAGATCACACACAGGAGAGAATACAATGGCCTGGTAAGTCCCTGCCAGTGTGTGTTCTGTGTATGAAAGGTTTGCCAAACACTCTTATCCCAGAGACAAAGCTATTTGTTGCACATCACAACCATACCAATATCTAAAACCACCATGATTCCACTTCTTAAAATGTACATCTCTGTAACGACAATGCTTTTGGTCCCATGACATTTATTATTCAAGTGTCTTATGACTTGCTTTGGGATGTGTGCCTCAACTGGAGAAAATTGCACAACTTGATGCCTGACAGTGAAAAGAAAAGGTCAGAGACAAAGAAAAGTACTAATTTATAAGCTGCATACTTCAATGACTCTGTGTACTCTTGTGGTGACTTCTCGTATTTTATTAACAGACCACATCTTAACTCAAGTTGGGATTTGCAGAGTTGCAAATTCCTTAAGGATTGCACCTCTTTTTATAGAAGTTCAATCAAAAGTAAGAGCCAAGAAAGGGGGCGCAGTAGAGTGACAGAGGGAAACATCAGACTGACATTAATGGGAAAGGATGTCAAATTTTCATTGTCGCTAGAGTCTCCGTTGTTCTAGAGAAAAAGCGCACCACAGTTGAGTTTAATGAACAATTTCCTTTTTCAATGCCAACCTTCAAAGTCTTTCATCAGAACATTTCTTTTGAAAGTGTCGGTAACTTTACCCCCCTAGCTGTGTCTGTATGTGCAAATGTATAGATGTGCATTTATTCAGCTCTTCTTTCTGTCTTTTGGCTTTTTGTGTTCTCTTTTTTCGCTTCAGTAAGTTGCTCAACATGTGGACGTCTTTGTGTTGACTCACTGTCTGTTTACAGCTGACTCGATTTAATGGCCAGTCAGTTCAGTATTGGTCTGCTCTCTCTCTGCTGTCTTCGGTCTGGTGGATATTTATTCAGGAGGATGCATCTGTTGAGAGAACTTTAAACAAAGCAGATCCTCCTCATAGGACATTTAAGCAGCTTGTACTAAATCTCCATTTGACTGGCTTTGTTGTTCTGTTGGTAGTTGTATGTTTGTGGTCTTATTTTGTCGTTAAGTGATTCAAAAAGCTCATTATTCCTTTTTTATTTCAAATATGAAAATGGAGTTGGAGGGTTTACTGTTGACTGTTGACTAGATAAAAACAACAAGGCAAATGGTTAGTCCAGATATGAGAGTTAGATTTTAACCAGACCTCAATGATTTGCAGATATTGTTACAAGTTTGCTGCCTTTTGTTTTGAGAATATTACTAATGCGCAGGAGGTAATTCATGGATTGTTGTTACTTCAGAAAATCTCTGTTTCTATCCAAGAGCAACTGCAATGAGGTTTTATCCATTTCATTATATACTGAAGTTGTACTGTAAGTAAAGTATTCTAAAAGATTTGGTGCTGCCAGTCCACTGAATGTTAAGATTGTTGAAATATGGATACTTCTATTTGTGGTGTCTAAGTGGATAATAGTATATCATCAGCATATAGACAGATTTTTGTGATTATTAGTACCAACTGGGACATCTGACATGTTGCAGAGGTAATAGGTTAAAAATTAGCAAAGAGAGCTATGGACACCCTTGTCAAGTTTCTTTTGTTATCATGGCAACTGGATTCTTGCAATATAACAAGATCACGCTGCAGTGGTTCGGACCAGTCAGCGTCCTGTAAGAAGCTACTGGCATGGTTTAGGTATGTGTGACGCAACACGGAGAGGCAATTCGTACTAAACAACAATGACGGCTACTGAAGAGTTTAGATGCTGCACTAACATCAGTTTTATCAGAACTAGAGGGTATTTCTTCATTGAAAGAAGAGCAAAGAACGTCACTGAAGGCTTTTCTCAATGGAAAAGATGTTTTTGCTCATCTTCTGACTGGCTTCAGCAAGAGTTTGATTGACAGATGGTTCATCCAATCACCTGCCAAGTGTTTTTGAAAGTACCTGCCCTTTTCCAAACACTTTCCAATGACGGCTTCTCAGATTGTTCAGTGTAGCAAACTATCTGGTCCATCAGGTTAAATGTACCCTAATAAATAGGTGAATTAGAGTTGATGAATCCTGTCTCCAATAAACTCAATTTATATAATGGAGACCTACTACTAATTTGTTTTCCCAATTACTTTTTGCAAAGAAACATAATTGCTGCCAGAGTTATTTTCCCTGATGTCTAATGGAGGTGATTGGAGATGATAGGAGGCATACAAAGTGCAGGGGTTCAATGCTAGAGACCAAGTTTATAAACTGCAAATCCATTACGGAAGAGATGGTTCTACGTCTGTAATGTTTCCTAATTGTTATGTTCTCCTCTAGTTGAAATCTAATTTATAAGAGTGTCTAAATTCCCACCTGTACGATTAGAATAGTAAAACTAATCACAATGTTAATTGTCATCTGTGCTCAAAGCATTTATGATAACAAACCAGGTCTCTGTTTTTAAAAGAGTAATCTTTCTGGTTTGCGTTTTGTGAGGAAGAAAGGCAGCTACTTCCTCTCGACAAGTTAGAGTGCTATCTAACATCATTAAATGTAAATCTTTAACACATATGTTAAAAAATGCCGTTATGTTTTTCTTTTACCAGAAATGCAATAGGCTTTGTACTGCGGTAAACAGTGTCAACTGGAAAAACAAGAAACGTTAGGATGGCACTAGTTGCTCTACTTCCTTGTTTTGGCCCGGAGAAACAAGACAGATGGAGTTAGAGAACAGAGAACCAAAAGCAAAGCAGGACGTGCACAATGAGAATTTACAGTCGCTTTATCTTTCTCATCCTTAGCCAGTAATTCAGAAAAGTTAATTTCCAAAAGGATTTAGTAGACCCACTTTTGCCAAACCTACTTTTTTTTAGCTTGATTAAGGAGGTCATATTAAGTTTAACCAGGCAAATAAAGGCATTTTAACTGGGCTTATCAACTGAAATCACATGGACAAAAATGCCTCATCCTTGCTTGCTAATTTAGGTTTTAATTGAGGTTAAATTAAAGGGGACATATCATGAAAAACTCCTTTTTCAGTGCTTATGCACATACATTTGGGTATCTGGAGTGCCTATCAAACCAGAAACTGTTAAAATAAGACAACCCAGTCAATCTAGATCTGCTTAAATCAGAAAACATGTGATCCAACAAGCCGATCAGATTTGGCTGCCTTTCCTATGTCACATCCAAACTCGGTCTCACGGGATGACGTATAAATAGCACGGCATTACACAGACATTCTGCATGTCATGACTACACAGTGTAGCCTTTTTCGTGTGTCATTAGTACGCCATGCAAACGTCCACAGTTAGGTTCATGAAAGAAAACCACTAACTTAGGTTCAGGCAAGAAAACCACTTAGGTTAGGGTTAGGGTTAAGGTAGGGTTAGGGTTGGGCTTAAAATAAGTACGTAAACTAAGGAAAATACATATGGAAATCAACGTAACACAACTACGGAAAACACAAAACAATCTTCACTAAAATACACATGACGATCATCACATCATCACGGAAATCAAGAAAGGCGTTCTTATTATTATTATACTCATTTATACGCCTTTTCGTGCGAATGGGCTGCACATGCAGGCTCAGTAGAATATACCGCCCACAGCTTGAGAACTGCCTTTGCAAAGGTGCACCATATTTTTCTCGCAAGCCAATCAGAGCAGACTGGGCTTTTTCATGAGAGGGGCTTAAAGAGACTGGCGCTAAAACGGAGCATTTCAGACAAAGGGTGAATACAGGTATATTCAGACTGACACTATATGAGAAAAATGTGTTTTTTGAGCATTAAAGCATGTAACCATGTTCTAGTAGAAACACTAAATAAAAGTATGAACCTGGAAATGAGCATGACATGTGACCTTTAAGCCATTAGTTTTGATATTGTATTGTATTGCATACAGCAGTCAGCAGGTGTCATAAATTTCCAACAGTGGAAACTCCTCTCACCTCTGATTCTATATTTTACCCTCCTTTCTTAGTTTCCCTGTCACAAAAAAATCCCCAGTCATCTTTTTTTTATGATTTTGTGCTAGCTCCTGGCTGCGAAGGAGGAAGAAAATGTGGTTTAGTTGGTGTTAAACCAGAGCAGACTACAGATGTACTTCTTGTTCACTCACTGAGCATCTGTTACTGTATGCCTCCACTCTTCACCCCTGGCTAGAGGTCAACACTCCGCAGCTGTGGACTGTGTGTGTTTGTGTCTGTGTGTGTGTGTGATACGCTTTATCTAGAGTGCTCAGAGAGTTCATGTACAGTATGAGAGCATGTGTGCTTTGTTGTTTATATCTGCATGTATTTAATTGAATGTATGTGTTCATGTACTCATTATATTGATATCGCTTTGTACAATGTGTGTGTCAGCAGAAAACACAGTGCAGCTCTCTCTCTTTTTCTCTCGTGGTGATTTCAATCAGTATTCCTCCAACAGTCCCTCTAATTCAACCCTCCTTGAACTGACATCACTGTAATAGAATCAAAGTCTCCTCGCATCATTTGCATTTTCCATTACTGGAATGGATATCAAGATAGAAATAATCATTATAGTTATGCTAATGGTTGTTAAGACCACGAATACTAAGTAGAGCATGGATGTTTTTTAGGTAACCAACCAAGCACTTGGCTTTATCTTATTCCCATATTGTGTTGGACGAAATGCAAATCAGTCTCTTACTCTCTTTAACGCAAATTACCATTGCATTGGACAGTTATGTTGCTGTATAAGCTGTACTAGGGAAGACTGTTATGTGGACGTGCACTGGTTTAATTGGCCTAATTAATGAAATGGGGGCTGTAACACAGACAAGCTTCCTTCCTTTGCTAATTAAAACGTAAATTTGCCCTATTTGCTCAGATTAATTTTTTGGAGCTGTCAGGTGTTAATACAGGAATATTGAAATATAGGTGATTGAAGAATCTGTATGTTATGACCCACTTATGATAGTTCAGGTGAAATAAATGCCTCTTTTACTGTGACCCTGTTGAGGGATTTTATATTTCTAGACTTAATAAATGTTTCCAAATGTTGACAATCAATGCAGACTTTTATTATCTGAATTTGGAGGACACAACCAGCCCCCAGTATTCAATAATCCTTTGTACGTCACGCAGTTTGTGTCCAGTTTCTGCTTTTCTCAAAAAGTGACACATTGCACTTGTTTGTCTTAGGATGAGGAGGGGATTCGCAGGGCCATCTGGGAGAAGAACACACGTATGATTGAAGCCCACAACCAGGAGGCAGAACTGGGCATGCACTCCTACGAGCTGGGGATGAACCACCTGGGCGACATGGTGAGTCTGAGGCAGTCTTGCAAGTTTGAGGCCACATTTCATTTGATATCATCTACAACATGCTCTGTGATGCTACGGATATGATGGTTTTTGACATTTCTGCTCCCAGAAGTCTATTTCTGGCCTCTCCTACCTGATCACCTTTGCATGCCATTCAAGTGAAAAGCCGCAACCTGTGATTGATTGATGTTAAAGGTATAGCCTGTCGTGTTTATGACCAAATCCTGGCACTATAATCAGCTAATTTGACATAGTAGCCATGTTGAAAGACATGAATTTCATGAAGTATATGGGACACTAGTATCAACTGACAGAGAGATGCACGGTATTCAATGACAGAGACCAGTTTTTCAAATTGTCCAGTTTGTTTGCGTAACTTTTCAGTTATAGTTTCGACTTAATCACCAAATCAAATCACCATGATATCAGTGGCTCAGCCCAGCTGCTGTGGTGCCAACACCAGGCAGTTGTCTCAGGTTAATGAAGTAAAAAAATACCTGTCATGGCAAGGAACTACACCATGTGTTTGCCATTCACAGGTCCCAGGATCTGATCTTGTATCAAATGTTTCCTCAGATTAGACTAACAATTTGTTTTATTATTGATCAATATGATGATTATTTCATTATAATTTCCCTCAGCCCAAAATGATGACTCCAAATATCTTGTTTTGTCTGACCAGTACCCAATGAGATTCGGTTTACTGTCATGTATGAAATCAGCTGTGGAACCGTTGCAGCTGCACAGGAGCCCACGCAGGACAACACATTTTTTGCAGCTTTATTATTGAAGCTGGGCCCATCAACCGTTTCAGAGTCTTCTAGATTAGCGTTGATAAATTTGACGATTCGTCTGCTTTCTATGGTGCTGATCAGCAACCTCATCTCATGGGAAGGAGTATAAATAGCACGACATTTTAAGGAGATTCCGCCAGTCATGATAATGCATTTTAGGCTTTTTGTGTATCTTTTATACACCACTAGGTTAACGTTGTGAAACTGCTTTTCGCGTACCATTTAGCGCCACGCCGTTACCGTGAAATGACCACGGTTATGTTTAGGCAACAAAACTACGATAACGGAAGCAGATTGTGTCTGACAAAGAAAAACATCACATCAGTTTGCTTGACTAAAATGATTATTTGATTATGAAAATAGTTGCCAATAAATTTGCGGTCAATCGACTAATCGTTGCAGCTCGAGAAGATCAATCAGCTTTGACCCATTTTCAGCTACAGTCTGAGATACGGCTGCCATTAGCAACTGGAGCAAGTGACAATTGATCGGACTGCTATTGCCTTCATTTGCGAAAATCCTGTTTGTAGTGAAACCTGCTCCTAAGTGTCAGAGATTCATATTCTCCTCAGCAGTTCTGGCGTTAAGCTGCTGTCATCTCTGGTTTTTGCTTCACTTGTGCATGCTGTGAGCCCGTTGAGGTGAAACAAAATGGAGTCCTTAAATCAGCTGTAGTCAGTGACGTGTGTGTGTCAGAGTGGGTCATGACTGATGTTTTTTTCTGCATCAACATGCCGGCTATAACTAGCTGTACATCAAAAATGGGTGGAAAGCAAAATGCGTAAAAAAAAAAATAAAAAATCAGCATGCCAGTGATTGGGCTCATTTATTAGTGGCAGGAACATGTATACACATCCACGAATCCTGGATGAATTTCATGTTTATGTAGAAACAGGTGGCCGGGAAATGAAGGATGTGTTTCCATTTTCATATTAAAGCTCTTAAGTGAAGTAAAAGAAATGACCAGATGGCCTGTATTTCTTCCCGTAATGATCTCTCTGTTTGCATACTGAGCTGTAATGAAAGCACTGGGGGATTCTGATAATAATAATAATAAATGGCAGGATATTTTTAAAATAATTGCTCATTGTATAATCAGCAAGCACTTATTTCAATTCTTCTTTTGCTCGTATCCTCCTCGTGTTCTTCTTTTATGTCATTGTTTTGTAAATCTTTTTTATGACCCTCTGGTGTCCCTTTTTGACATTGGTATAGTACACAAAATGACATCTCACTTTGGAGTAAACTGTAAAACCCATCTCTTCATGAAATTGTTTTCATCCTCTGTCACCCTGCTGAATCAAATCCTCCCCCAGCCGTATCTTCTTTTACTCGTTCTTGTCTTAAGTCTAAAAATAAATCCCCTCTACCCCTCTTCTCTTGTTCCCGTCCCAACACATTTCTATCTCGTAAGATTATTCCAGGAACTAAGGGAAGCTTCATACCTTCTATTGTCAGAGTGATAAAACCTGTAACCCTTAACTTGTTTTTGATCTAGAAACTCTACCTGCTGCTGCACTCTTTCCTTTTTTCCAAACGAGAGCAGAAACAGAAACATCCCTGAAACCTGAACCATGATGTAAAATGCTAACTGTGTCTGTGTCTGTTCATGCAGACGTCAGAGGAAGTGTCCGAGAAGATGACCGGCCTGCAGGTCCCCGTGAACAGGGAGCCCGGCTTCACCATGGAGGTGGACGACAGGGTGTCTAAGCTTCCCAAAACTCTTGACTACCGCAAGATGGGCATGGTGACTGCAGTGAAGAACCAGGTCAGAGGTCATCTAGTACACATCTCAACCCTTGTAGTAAAAACTGCACAAACTGTGATTCAACTTATTGCATATCCAGTTCATGGGAGCTTTAAGGTTTGGTTGTTTTTTGGGCGGCTTTCTGGGGAACTATCCTGCAGCACATGAAACAATGTCGTTTTTAGTTTGTAGTTTTTGTCCTCATCTTTGAAGACGCCTGTTGTAAAAACTAAATATACTAAAATCACTTCCAATATGTTTCGGTTTAACAAGAGAAAAGACCTCAAGGATGAAGACAAGCTAGGTTTGTGTGGTGAATGCACATCTGCTTAACTCCTTGATAAAGATCCAAGCAAAGCGGCCTCTATAAGCTGATTCTTGTCCTGTTGAAACCTGTTCAGGTAGCTATAATGAAAGCCAAGTTAATGAATGTTCAGGAAAGTGGAAGAAATGAAAGTAAGGACAGAGTTTGTGTAATAGACCAACATGTCCAACAGGTCCAACATGATCAAGAGCTGATTATCACATGATACAATAATCACAGTAAGCACAGCAACTAAAACAGACCTGGGACATGAGAGGACATCGGACTCAGACTGAAATGATGTGTCACAGTTCCTAAGTATCAAAACAGGAACAGTGTCTCATAGTGGAGGAAGTTATGTATTTTTGTAGCTGTCACATTCCCGTCAGTAGTTATCAGATAAGGAAGAAATCTACCGATAGATGTTCTGTTGGATTTTAGGCATGTGATGGTGTTTGTTTGAGGGCTTCGGGGGAAACAGGAAAATGTCCCAAGGCTGTTTCCAGGCAAAATGCTGAAAAAGGAAACACAAGGCTTCGTTGATTTCTGTGGGGAAATGTGGCTGTTACAGGCAGAAGCAAAAATTACGACATCAGACGGGAACTTATAAAGAAAACAACCCAGTAGTTTCTGCAAACCACGGGATAGGCTCTGTTGAATGACGATGTTTCTGAACTAAAAACAGGTTTCTTAAATACGTTTCATATCAGACTTGTATCACACTTGTAAAAACGCACACTGCCATGTGGTTAACGTTGTGAAACGATTGGTTAGGTTTAGGCAATAAAGCTACTTGGTTAAGGTTAGAAACATGACTTAATCGTAACAACATAACTAGAGTAAATAAATAACAACCGCCCTGAAAGGACTTTCCTACGTAATGTTACGTAACAAGAGTAAAGTGGACATTTACTTTTAAGGAACCCAACTCATATACTAGCCTTTCACTAAGGACGCTAAATAGTGCTCCAAACTAACGCAAAATTTTGGCAAGGAAAAACTGGCATGGCCATTTTCAAAGGCTTCTCACCTCAACAGCTCACAGCTGTTGTTCCCTGTTGGGCTTGAGTTTGCCATGTTATGATTTGAGCACATTATCTATGCTAAATGCAGTACCTGTGAGGGTTTCTGGACATTATTTGTCATTGTTTTGTGTTGTTAATTGATCTCCAATAATAAATATGTACATACCTTTCCATAAAGCAGCATATTTGCCCTCTACCATGTTGATAAGAGTATTAAATACTTGACAAATCTCCCTTTAAGGTACATTTCGAACAGATTAAAAATGTGCGATTAATTTGGGATTAATCACCATTAACTATGGACAATCATGCGATTAATCACGCTTAAATATCTTTAGCCCTAAATATTATATAATAAATACAGTATGTATATTAAGCATGTGTTTATTACCTGAACATGATAGAAGTCTGTAGTGCAAATAATAAAATAATACTGCCCAATTATGAAAACACAATTATTACATTGATAATTTTTAGCCTTTATCTTCAGGTTATTTATTCTATTGGTCTTATGAAATCCTTACAAGTATAGTTAGATGAGTTCAGGAGCAAGGTCTTCACCCAACAGCGAAAAGGTTTTTTATTTATCACTAATTTGAATGAAAATATTTAAAAACATCCTCCAACATGTGTTAGTGGCACTCTCCAGAGAGTGACCTCTAAGAGGCTGAATGAGATGATGAGTATGTGGTAGCTTGGATCCATCACAAAAAGGGAGAAGGGCCCTCAGAAAATACCTGGAAACATCCTCCAGTTTCAACCTTCCTTCATGCTCCAGCAAAGAAACGGAAGCACACGATTCCAGTTAGTAACCTGCTGGAGGAAAACCGCCTGTTCTCTGTGCTAATGGACTTTGAAAACAAAAGAATGGGTTAGGTTATTAAATGTAATTAGTCATTATGAGTGGATTGGACAGCCGGGCCTTATTTATGTAAACAAGGGTTGAGCAGAACAGGAAGTAGATAGATTGAAATATGGTGTACATCTGTGCTTTCTGCTAGCAGGCAGATTAGCAGCAGAAGGATGTGATGTTATCTAATGAACACCAGAGCTGGAATCGAAGCACTGAAGGCTCAGCAGGGTTCATAATTAATTTTCAATGTCATTTTTCATTTGCTGTTTAGTTTTCACTTAATATATAATATTACTTTTTGTGTTGTTGTTTTTTTTTTAGTTTAATTGACTTTGAGATCTAGTTTTAGTGTTTCTGGCAAACAAAAACAGTCTTTTTTTATATTTCTCTAATGCAAAGATACATTTATTTGTACATTTATTTACAACATATTAGTATCCATATCATCGGTCCGGATTTTTCTTCTTTTTTTTTTAACCCTGCACCAAAAAAAAAGGACAAAGATGAGAACTCCAGGCTTTTTGGAAAAAATATAGATAGATTTTTGGGGGATTATTTTTAGAGGTAATCAGAAAACAAAAACAAAATGTAAAAGCACAGTTTTTATTTTTATTTCAATTAGATCATGGTTCAAGATGCTTTGTTTTAGTATTTTAGTGTAAATAGATATAAAATACATAATAATGGGCAAAAAACAAAAAGATGAAAACTCCAAACATTCCAGAAAACTGTAATTTGAGATGTTATATTTTTCATTTTCATTTTAACCGCAATTATGTGGAGGATGCTCTCGCCCTCTGGTGGGTGGAAATCAACCTGCAGCCATAAACAGGATTTATTGAGCTGCTTCCTGAACTGTTCATGAATTATGCAGCAGTCTGACTTCACTCTGTGCATACTAACAGCTCTGCTGCTTCCTCCCCTACAGAAGCATGATGACTGAATTGTGTCTTGGTGTTTTGTCTGTTTGAGGCAGATTTCAGTTCTACTCAGAGCTCAGAGCCACATTCAGAACATCCTCCAGTGACATGATGAGATTACGTACTCAGTGTTTTCCTTGAGGAGGAGCAGCAGAGGTGTTTTAACTCAAAGCCAGGCAAGGATTTATAGTCAGACAACGACTCTGAAGGTGTTTTACTACTTCAAGACAGAGAGAGAGCATGAGTGGCTCTGTTCTCCAGCACAGGACAGAGAGGAACACCGGTTTAACATCTGGATTTCATAACTCTATTTGTCAGATGTGAAATGAGATGATTTTTTTTTTCATGAAAATAGCTGCTGAAATATTGGTTTATATTAGACTCTGGGTAGGTCAGGGGGATGTAGGTGTACCTATCGTTAAATACACTACATGGCTAATTGTATACACACTTGAACATTACACCCAGATGTGGTTGTTTCCACCAGATGTTGATCCTGGCTGCAGGGATTTGCTCTCATTTAGCCACAGAGCGTTAAAGTGAGGTCCAACACTGATGTTGGGTGATCAGGTCATCCCAAAAGGTGCTGGATGGTTGAGGTTTGGGATCTGTGCAGGCCAGTCAAGTTCTTCCAGACCTTTATGGAGCTGGCTTTGTGTACGGAGACACTGTCATATTGAAACAGGAACAGGGCAAATACAAGTTGGAAGAACACTGTGGTTTCTTTTCTGTTTGTGACCTCATGTATACATCATGTATGTCTAACAATGTCAGTATTTGCCTTCAAAACGTTATTCCTAATCTGCTGGAATTAATTTAACATCCATATGGACATTTTATATGATAGGTTTTATTCTATACAGATGATCATAGCACACGTTTTTAATCGTTGAACACAATATCAGTGCCATGCACCACTCCACTACTGTTCGCAATAGTGACATTGTTTGGTCCAACAAACAGAAATGTCTTTTGAATCAAAGTTGTCAAAGTCTGCCTCTTAGTGGACAGACAGGAGAAGACATTCATTTATCAGTTTAATTTCCCTCAATCTGATGAGGGATTAATGCAGCGTTAAAATGCTGTTTTCATTATTACTGATAATCTGTCAATTATGAGCATACAAATGCAAAATATTTGCAATACATTACATTATTTTCTTCTTCTGTGATTTAGAGAAATGCCTGCCTGCCTGGATAGTAATAAATTTACATATTTATTCATATTTTATACCATCATCCAACCATGTGCACCTTCTAGTAAAGAACAATTTTCCAGTTTATTATTTATCTCTTACTGTCAGCTTGGCTGTTATCAGCGAGGCTTTAACAAGGGACTGTGTGCATATCATCAAACTCAAACCACCTCACTCTCCTGACAGGGTTCCTGTGGCTCCTGTTGGGCCTTCAGTTCAGCCGGGGCCCTCGAGGGCCAGCTGGCCAACAAGACGGGTAAGCTGGTGGACCTCAGTCCCCAGAACCTGGTGGACTGCGTCAAAGAGAATGACGGCTGCGGAGGAGGATACATGACCAATGCCTTCAATTACGTGCGGGAAAATGGAGGCATTGACTCTGACGCGTCCTACCCGTACATCGGAGAGGTAAGAAAGCTTCTAAATATCATATTAATCCTAAACTTTCTCCTCAATGGGTCAAAGTCTTGCCCAACCAACTTTGAGTCATCTTAGTAAAGTTTCACACAGGAAGCGAGGTCCACCACATTCTTGAATGTTTCGTTTCTCTTTCCTGTCATGGGTGTAACACTTGTTCTTTTACTGTTGTTGGTGTGACATCCTGCTATGTGGCCATAAACCACAACTAGAACCAGTCTCAATGCCAAGCCAAAGGTTTCAATGTCTGACACTGTGGGGACAAAATTGGGACAACTGTTACAACCTATTATTCATGTGCAACATGAAAGAAGTTGATTTTAAGGGATTTTTTAAACTCCTAATATGATTTGTTTTACTTCTATTTTGGGGGGTAATCTTTCTTTAAGACAGGGAACAAGAAATATAAAGTTGCCATGGACTTATTTAGCTGTTGAGGTGCTTGTGAGAAACAGATTTTGATGGTCAAATCAAAGCAGAAGCTGAGTTATCCTGACTTTTAGACCCAAGAGTCCCCAAAAACCCTACCCTGTCCAAAGGTAAGAAAGGAAGAAGGGTTTGTTTAAACCCATACAAAAAACAAAGTTTACGAAGGGCAACAGGTAGGCTATGGCTATTTCCCCGTTTCCAGTCTTTATGCTAAGCTAAGCTAAGTGGTTGCTGGCTCGACCTTCATATTGAATGTACGAGCATGAGAAAACTACTAAATGTATGTCCCAAGAATACCCAGTATTCGTGCAAAATAATCAAAATGACGACTGCTTCCAGAAATAGGCAGAGCTACAGACAGACTGAAACCAAAGTGGTCAGCGGTTCCTCATTTGGCTGACACGATATCACGTTTCAACACGCAACGAAAAAACACAATCATACCCTTTACTCAATTTTGACCTTTAAGCAGCAGCAATATTTGACTGGATGGAGGAGGTTTTTCAGAAATGATGAGGTGGAACCTCTCCCGTTGGCTTACAAAGCAAACACAGTTTCCTCTTTAGTCATCTGTTAGTGCAATAAGGAAGTACAGCTGCTTGTTAATGATTAAAGGCTGCAGTCTCACTATTGACTGGATGCTAGGAATTTACCGAGTCTGTGATCAGACACATGAAATCACATGATGTGTGCATGTGACAGTAAGACCGCAATAAGTGTGGGTGCACAGGCCTGCAACTAATACTTATTTCCATTATCAATTTATCCAACACTTTTCTTTTTTGTTTGTTTTGTTAATCTATTATTCATTTGTTCCATAAAACCTCAGAAAACAGAAGGAAAATCACATCACAATTTACCAATGTGACATCATCAAATATCCGAACAAAACCCTAAAGACATTAAATGTATTGTAATATTCAAGGTACAAGGAAAAGCTATACATTTAGGGACCTGGAACTATCAGATGTTTGCCATTCTTGTTGAAAAATAACCTGAACAATTAAGTGTTTTGTTCAATTTCCTGTTGATCAACTAATTGATTAATCAACTTTTTGTTGCAGCTCTGCATTTCCTTTTGTCTAAAGTATCTTAAAACACGCAGGTCTGTGACAATGACCATGCGGTGTACTAAGGATTTCTGTGTTGAGGGCGCTGCTATTTGGGGTTGCAAACATGCAAACAGCTTCTTTCAGCTTGAATTTGCTCTTTGACAGTTTTTATCCCAAAAAGAATACAGGAATCTGACACAAATGTTTTCAGCACGTTGCTCCTCCTTTGTGTTGTGTTCAGGACCAGCCTTGCCGCTACAATTCAACAGGCATGGCAGCCCAGTGCAAGGGCTACAAGGAGGTCCCAGTGGGTGACGAACACGCGCTGGCTGTCGCGCTGTTTAAAGCGGGTCCAGTCTCTGTGGGCATCGACGCCACGCTGAGCACCTTCCAGTTCTACCAGAGAGGTCAGTCATTTTATGCAAACAGCAGGTAAAGTAGAGACAAACTGATTACGATGTAACACAACACAACATTTTACAGAAATGTGTTGTGGAAAAGGACATTTTCTATCTTACCTGTGGTTTAGTACATTTTTGCCCTTTAACTATGAATATTGTTTAAATCATTTCCTTTTTCTAAGGACCTCTCGGACACTCACTCTGTGATAAAACAGTAGTAACAGCAAGTATGTTTTAATTATACAGGTCCCAGGCATGGGCATGTTTATTTAAATAAGAGGTCAGTAAATAATAATTGCAACTGCGATCTGATTTCATGCTGCACACGGCATGAGTAGTTTTGCACACAGCAGCAGGGCACAGTGAGAGAAGTTGGTGAACTTGCTGAGGTGTGCAGCTTGTCGCCTGCAGCTCTTCGTCTAACAGATCACTGTGGCTGCCCCGTCTTCTTCCATCACTCCCTGACGGATCTCAAACTGGTCCACTGACAAAAAAAATGACCAACACGACCGTTGTCTTGTTTTGTGGATGTGTTTTGATGAACGATCGTGGTTAGCTCTCGATGAATATTAAACCAGAGTGGAAATGGCCAATAAAAGCTATTATATAGGGAGATAATTACTGAATGTAGATGCATTGAATGGCGATTGCGGGAAAATATGCAGACCATAAGTCGTATCAAAAATGTGCTAGATTTCATGAAAATTTTAAGGATTATAACTCGAAATGTGACTGCTTTTAGGCCATTTAGGATTTTAGCTGCAATTTTTTGCCATTGTACGTTTCTGCAAACCACCTGATACGTTGAATGTCGATGTTTCTTAACCAAAAGTACATTTCATAAATCCGTTTTATATCAGCCTTTTATCACGCTTGCAGAAACACACAATGCCACCTGGGTAACGCTGTGAAACGATTGGTTATGTTTAGGCAACAAAACTACTTGGTTATGGTTAGAAAATCATCATGGTTTGTGTTGAAATAATAGTGTAACAAGGTAACGTAACGTTTGACCCATCCACCACTTTGCAGACTTTCTCGCTTTTTATACTCCTTATTATACCACGTAACTTTTAATAACGGTCGCTCCTTAGGCTACAACACTACATCACTGGCTCTACACAATGCTCATTGTGTTATGTTGGTTCACTGATGCACTTCCATCTCAGAATGTCTCACTTACTCACTCTTTCTCTCCGCCATCATGTGCCCAGGTGTTTACTTCGACCGCAACTGTAACAAAGACGACATCAATCACGCCGTGCTGGCAGTGGGCTTTGGAGTGAACACCAAGGGGAAGAAATTCTGGATCGTCAAGAACAGGTGGGACACATCACCTGTCTGAGCGGCATCAGGTGGTTCATAAGGCCGCCAAAATGAAACGACAGGTTGTTTGTTAGCGTAGCGTTGATTTGATGCCTTCTGTCGGCCGTGTTGGTGACAAACTATTGAGCTGAAATGCCGTTTGACCCCTGGCGATGCTCAACAACTCTCATGTGTCTTTCTTTCCATCTCATCTTTTGTCTTTTTTTCTCTGACAGCTGGGGCGAGGAATGGGGCAAGAAGGGCTTCATCATGATGGCACGTAACCGCGGCAACCTCTGCGGCATCGCCAACCTCGCCAGCTACCCCGTCATGTGAAGAGGATGAAGGGGCTTTGCTTGGACTACTACGCAAAATAATACACTCGAAAATGTATGCAGAGTTCATTCCAACATTTCAGCAACCACTACAGACAATAACAGAAGATTTGTGTTTACGCAGGCTTTTCACACAGCAAACATTACAGTACCATACAATAAAATTAAATTCAACTTGGACTCTTTTGGAATGAACCTCATCCAGTGTTGAAAAGAGATAAATGTTACGTGAAGACTTGGATTCCAGTGTCCTTAAAAATGTTTGACGAGGACGTCTGGTTATCTTGAGTTATTTGAAGCACTTTGAACCCACTAAGACTTTTCAGTTTTATCTTCAAACCAGCAGACCTCCACTGTAAACAGATTCAGTGCCTCCAAGGCATGTTGTTAGTAGCCGTACACCAGAACACAGGTTGGTTTGGTGCCAAAGTACCAAGTTAAATCTACAAACCTACCATGTAGAACAACTATTTCACAGTAATTACCCAGAAGTCGGCGACGGTTTCAGTCCCTTTAGCTTTAATCACAGTTTGTGTGAGAACTAACAGAGTTTCAATTCATTGTGACAGGAAACATTGCTGGGCAATGGGAGTTCCTCCTGTCCTGTCGACGCAGAGTCAGTTCTTTTAAAATCGTAACAAGTTTTTTCTCTTGATTGACTTTTGTTGTTGTTGTTGTTGTATTCAGCACTTTTCTGATGATCAAACTGTAAACTGATGTTTTCTATGAATAAAGGTTTCATTTTGAAGTTAAATGCATCATTTGGATTCTTCATTCTGATCTGAAGAAACAGGACAAGAGCACAGCTGATATAAAGTTTAGCAAATAAACTACAATGTTTAAGAGGGTGGGTATGCTTCCACGACGACAGAGAGGGAGAGTGACTTCATTCTCTGCTCAGGTAGCCGTTACTCCTCTATATCTTTACATATCTAGTAGTTGTTTGCTGCTATATTAAAGGTCTTACTGATGAATATTTAAAAAAAAAAAAAAATTCGGTTCTCACTTCTAACAAGCCTAGTAAGCCAATAGTAAAAGTATGTTGGTATCATGTGGTATCTTTGGCCAAATCACAAATGGCCCTCTGACAAAAAACATTTGGCCCCCTGACGAAAGCTGGAGTCTCACCTTTCAGAGTTTAGATTAAACTTCTACTGAAGATATATGTACGTAAGTGCAAGGGTAATGTAAATCCTGTAAGACCTAATACATGAAGGGAGACACGCTGTTTGAACAATGCATGGTGCTGAACCAAAGTCGAACAAACTTAGGAGATAAATAACGCACATACATAGTATAATGAGGCCTATCTGACTATAACAGATATAACAGTAATGTCACTCAATCATAAATGAAGACGGCTGCTGCTTGTCGCGTGTGGAAAAGTTACATCTCTGGTCAAGTAGTGCAGCACAGAATGTTAAAGTGATAAACAAACAAAACATATTAAGAACATATGGGATTGTTTTGACTATTATATTATTTAATATGTTGTATTAGCTTTCTTTTAGCTTTACATTTCAGTAAAGAGTTTCAGTTTTTCCGTTTGAAAAATAAATAAATTCCCCTGTCAAGAATAGACTTTTCGGCATAAATTTATCGAATAGTGAAACAAAATATCAGCTATCAGGTCCTAAAAAAAACTAAAAGATATTTGTCAATTCACACAGTTAAAAAATAATCCAAAATAATATACATTATAACATGCTGTTGTATCAAACTGTGTGTAGTGTAATTGTGTGGTACAAAGCAAAAAATCTAATATAAAAAAAATATCATTTAAATATAATCTCTTACACAATTTGTATGTCAGGGGTCATATCTTAGTCTTATTGATTTAGTAGCAGAATGGGTTTATCTGTCCGTCCACCCAACACTTTGGTTCACGACCTCAGCAACATCTGGCAGACGGCCACACGGTGTGGTGACCTTTCATCCAGCCTCCAGGTCAAAGGTCACAACCACCTCTTGACCCACACTTTGCTCCAGAACCACACACATCCCTGCAATTACCAACTACGTTTGCAGCGCAGTCATGATCCCAAACGATGAATCCTAACAAGTTTAGTGACCTCCCTGACCTTCCTATTTTCACCAACAAATCAAAAATGTACTTCTACATGGTGGTGCAAACATATTCAGAAATTTCCCCACTGGAGGAATGTTTTTCATTTCCATTTTTTCCACCCTCAGGACAAATTGTCAACTTCGGTTAGCTCAGGTTATCTCATAATCTCACTCACCTAAAATAACTTTTGACAGGACATTTTATCCTGTTAAAGCTGCAGTGGATAGAACTGGAGCAAATGTGATTAAAAAAAGTCATTTTAATAAAACAGTCACTATATCCTGACAGTAGTGCATGAGACAGGTAATCTGAAAAAAAGAAACATGTGCCTCTGTGTCCTCCGGTGTTCCTGATAGCATGTGCAAGATTTCACAGACCGGAGGAAAGCAACCAATCAGAGCTGAGCTGGAGCCTGCCGTCTCTGAGCAGCTCCGCAAACTTCGATCAAGCGGTCAAACTAGGCAGTGTTGATCAAATATGAATCAATATTCTGTTACTGTAATGCCTATTTCTCTCCTCAAATGTTTTCAGAAACATCTTTTAGTGTACTGTTTAGCTGTAAAATGAGAAAGTTTGGGACCCGGCAGCCATGTTGAGATAAATTGAGGAAATACCAATCACCACCCACCAGCCGGAGCAAACTTTCTCATTTAACAGCTAAACAGTAACAGAAGTAACAGAAATAACAGAATGATTCATATTTGATCTACCTAGTTTGGCTGGTTGATCGGGGTTTGCGAGTGATTTACAGCTGGCTCCATTGAATAAACAGCCAATAGGAACTTTCTCTCTCTCTCTGAAATGACCTGTGATTGGCCAAAGTTAATTATAAATAATAATAATTATAGTTAGAGAAATTTAGGAAAATTTAATTAGAGTATATGTATGGCTCAATAAGGAATCTGGTTAATAATTAATAATTGACTAATGGAGAAGGGGTGGGATTAAATAAGTGTATACTTCTTCTCACTCCTTTTCGAATATGTAAATCAAAGCAAGTGTTTCACAATTTATTTTTCTTATGCTTTTCATTGTATGTAAATACTGCTTGTTTCTGACTGTCCACTTGTTGGTATGATCATTCTCTTTTTCTTTATTTTTTATATATTTTTTTGTATTCTTTTTTGCGTTCGAAATAAATTTTGAAATGAAAAATGAAAAATGAAAGTCTCCCGTCTCGGGCTAGATTTTCTAAAGCCTGAAAACAGAGCCATGAGGAGGAGCAGAAGTCTACTTTTCTCTCAGAACACTTGAATTACAATATGTTGAAAGGTTATTATGGCATTTTTGCCCAATAATGCCAAAAAATATTCTGCCTACTGCAGGTTTAAATCCTCACTTACTTGTCTGTTTCATCCAAAAAGGTTTGTATTGTTAGGTGTAATGCACATGACAGCCTCTAGGGGCTACTGTAGTGGACTTGTTTTAAAAATATGTAAATGTTTTAATGTGTTTAAATACGACAACATATCCTCTTCTCTGTTATCAGAAAAACGTTTTGTGATTCTCTGGTTCAGTTTTGAGGCTTTTCAGGTTTGAAAAACCAGATAAACAAGTAACTTTTTGCTCCGTTATTTCCTCATACATGTTAGTTCCTCCTCTCTCTGTGCTCTTATGAGTCGCTTCAGGTGATTGCCAAACACATCAGCGTGATGCAGCTTTCTGTTTCTAAAGAGGAAGACCTGCAACAGACCATGTGACAACGTCTTTATATATCAACCAGGAAAACATAACCAGAGGGGTGAACACAGCAGCAGCGATGAGACCGACTGATCAAGGCAAGTTTAACACCTTTCATCAACACAATCTACAGATAGTCTGCTTTTTATATTAATGCCAGGACATTTCAGGTTAATTAAAAAGCTTTAACGCCTATTTGCTTTTACTTTCGTTTCTATGTTTTACACGAGTTTGTTGTTTTGTGTTCAGACTGCAGGTGTGGTTATTATCACAGTGACTGTAAATAATAGTATTGTAATATTGTTATATAACATTGAGGTTTAGTGTGGCTGTGGTATTTTATAATGACTTCAGGACTAGATATATCTTAGTATTTTATCGAGTCATTCTCTGGGGTTTAGCCTACATCCTTTACAACATGTATTATGGGCCTGATATATGTTCTTTTTCTTATTATTATTTCTGAAATTAGTAATAACATCAACAAAACTGACCAATTAAGGCCACTTTCTTTGGATTAACTCCAGTGTTATTTGGTTATGTACTCAATTTATCTTACAGTTATCCACTGAAAAGTCAATAGTTATAGATTTTTTGTTTCATCTTGTGGTTAAGTAACTGTGAATCTATGACAGTGATTCAGTCAGGTATCAGGTGACACTTGTGGTCTCTTGTTTGTCACCAAAGTAATCTTTTATTTTCTGCTTAGTTGCTGAGTAGATCAGCAGATCTAATCTGACTGATTTTACATTAACTGCTCTTTGTACTTCCTGTATCAAATGCTGATCCTCTCTTCAAGTCTTCTGAAGCTGTTGACACAGCACCCTTTATGATGGTTTGATCAATCTATAACTAATGTTGGTGTTCAGTGACAACATTGATGCGTCTGTTCCAAATTTCTTGTTTGTTCATTAGTTTCAGTTCTGGTCTTGTGATGGTTGGCTCATTTGGGGAGTTATGAGCAGTTCATGAGCTTTAAATTTGTGGAAGTGATACTTAGAAGAAGAAGAAGAAGAAGAAGAAGAAGAAGAAAGGCACTTTATTTGATGATTCATTGCTGCTGACCAGTCAGATGGAGATTTTGATTTTGAACACACACACTCACTTAAGACACAGTCTTTGAGAGGTACAGTATATGGTGAAATATGGGTGATCAGAATGCTCAAAACAATATAATGCAATCTAGAGTAACACCAGCACTAACCACAGACTCAAACATAACCCCTCTAAGACACAGTGTCCACAAGAGCCGAGCATTATGAGCTTCACAGCTGTTGATGCTGTTGTATTAGATTGTATTCAACATATTCTCATACAACGGTTCGCATGGTATCTTACGAAATACTTATTCATTCTTTTTTCGTTCATTTTCATACGAATGTCCAGCAACACGTGTCAATTTCCGCTCGTTACATGCATACAGTCTTTTCAAAATAAACAACTTGGTAAGCTTTAGGCAACAAAACAACTTAGTTAGGTTTAGGAAAAGATTGTGGTTTGACTTAAAAAAAACTCCAGAAGTGGCGTTACTTAAGTACGCAACTTGCGTGACAAATAAATCAACTTCTGATTTCACACGGGACACCAACTCCAGTCTACTGGGTGAAAGGTCAGTGTTTTTTGACCCGCCCATCCACCCCGACCTCCTCCCTACGCAGCGTTCGCCGCTCTTTTATATTTCCTGGTTCACAATTATGTTAATTACACACAAATTGATTATGTGGGATATATACGAATTACAGTGCATTACTTTCGTAGGTATAGCTATGAACAGTGTGAGACCAGCCTGTTGTATTAGACTATACAGTGCTAGTATTATGCAAGGTAAGAAAGGAAGCTATCTACCAACAAATTAAAACTGACACTTACCATTTTGAAAATAGTAGACACACAAAACATACAATTAAAAAATATATTTATAAAAAATGAAAATGTGCCAGAGTTAGCCAAAAAGCTATATCTGCAACATTTAAATTTGTTACATCATCAACCTCAAAGAATATAAAAAAAAATAATCTTACACATTAATTGTGTTGTTTTCAGGTAATAATTAAAATTAGACTTTAGACTGAGAAGAAATGTTGGGTTTCTGTTTTCAAACCAGCTGGTAATAAAGGAATATAGGTCAAGGTTTTGGATGAACAAACAACAAGTTGAGATTTCTATCTTCTTATTTTAGTCACTTCTTTTCTTTTGACCTTTAAATCACTAATCCTCCGTGCAGCCTCTGACACGTTGATCCTCTCTGTGGTTTTTATGAAGCGAACAACACCGCTGGTATGTTTCCGACTGTTTGTTTTTCTCAGCGTGTTAGCGAGCTGCCTCTTGTCTCATCAAAAGTCAGACGACATCCTGACTTCTCATGTGGTCCACGTCTCTGTCTGTGTGTTTACAGGCCTGATGTTGGGGAGCCTGCTGCTCGTCTCCCTGTGTGTCGGGGCAGCAACCGCGTTTGACAGCCGGCTGGACGTCCACTGGGAGCTGTGGAAGAAGACACACGAGAAGAAGTACCAGAATGAGGTATGTAATAAAAAACGAAGGATGTAAATATGTTTGTAGGCGAGAAAACCATATGTAATATTCATCATGAACTTATTTTTGACCTTATGCACTCTTTCTGTATGTCTTTGTGTTGAGGTGGAGGATGTGCGCCGCAGGGAATTGTGGGAGAAGAACCTGATGCTCATCACCATGCACAACCTGGAGGCCTCGATGGGGCTTCACACCTACGAACTGAGCATGAACCATATGGGAGACATGGTGAGACACTCGCTCACTCTACTGTTGCATACCGAAGAGAAAATACAAGTTTTATGATTTTTATTGATTTCTGATTAGCACATTTGTTCATTAATTACACAGTAACAATGATGATGGAAGGTTAGAAGGATACAGATTAGATACAGTATGACTAGTTTGAGCTTTAAACTCAACAGCTAATCGTTATAATGAGGTATAGTTAGGTATATTTTTATAGGTAGGAGGTAGCAGGCAACTGGACCCCCAAGAGGCCCCAACGACTCCATGTTAGCTTTCTGTCAGTGGGTTTATGGATATTAAATTAATTTAAATTTGTTTTTTAGGGCCATTGTAGATTGAAAAAAAAATAAAAAATACAGAGCCAGGGCAGGAGGGTAATATTCAGAGAAAAAAACTTGGATATTCTCTGAAGTTAAAGTGGTAAATTTACGAGAAAAAACTCCCAAATTTACGAGGAAAAAAAATGCAATATTCTCTTAGATTATAAAGTCATAAATTTATGAGAAAAAAAATTCTCAAGATTTTTATTCTTTTGCCAGCAACCCAAAAATTAAATAAAGACATTTCCGTCACAATTTAGTGGTATTTTCTCTGTTTTATACTTCCAGTATAATCCAATTCATGTTATTTTCATCATGTATTTTATACATACCCTTTCTTAACCCCTCATTTTGGAAACCGGACGTAGTCGGACATCCTTCCGCTAACTTCGCCAAGTTCGTTGGTACCTCTCCCTGTCAGCTCGAGCTGACCGTTTGAATGCATTTACCATAAATGTCAGTATATGGGTGCACTACAATTTTAGTGTCGGCTGATTTGACCAAATAAAAAAAATATTAATTAATTAATTAATCTTAATTAATTAATTAATCATTTACTCGATGAATAAATATGTCATTAATTGTAGCAAAAATAATATTAAGAATAAATGTAGCAAATAAATAATTGATTAAGTGTGACATAAATTGAATTTCTGTTTTAATTTGCTTCTTTATTGATTTATCTTTGTATTAATTCCCTTTATGTTTAATTTTCCTTTTTATTTTTATATTTAGTTTTAGTTTTTAAATGTATTTTTGAATTCACGCTGATTTGACCACGGAGATGCGAGTGACGGCTGGCTTGACCCCAGTGTGATGAGGTTCATCCAATTTTTCCAAGAATGTTTTCTCACAAATTTGTGACTTTATAATCAGAGAATAATCAAGTTTTTTTTCTCATAATTTACAATTTTAATTTTAGAAATTGTGAGTTTTTTTCTCAGAATATTTTCCCCCTCCTCCCGGCTCTGTATTTATTTATTTTTTTCCCTAATAGGCGGACGTACCGAGTGTGTTATCTGCTTCTTGAAATAGTCCCTAACAAACCCACTATTCCCTCCTGATAAGTAACGTTTGCTGAAAACTACAGCGCCCAGCTACTTTATGAAATTCCTGAGCCTTTTTTAAAAATGAAACTATATTTTGTCTTCAACTTTATTAACGTTTGCCTGTCGGCTAAATTTCTTTCACATTGTCATTTGATACATTGTTATTGTAAAACATATCGTTTTCTTTAAGCTCATGCAGAATGTAAATTAGCACATTTTGCTGCTGAGCACTGGGCTTCATCTTTTTACCCTTTGGCCTTTCCACTGGTCTAACTTTACTTTGTCTAACAAACTGTAGTTTCTTGGCTCAGGCCTTTGAGACTTCACTGAAGTAATGAGATGATTTCTGCTCTCAGCTTGACCACTGAGCCACAGCTCCTCGAGGATGCATTCACCACATATGTGGTGAAGTATATTCGGGGTCTAACTTAATGAGTGACTGCATACTGGAATATTAACTAAATGGTGTTTGGTTTGTGTCCTTTAACCTGCTTCGCCTCAATCTGTGTCCGAGTTTGTTTGGAAATATTTAAATTGAATTGGAGTTTATTGATCTTTATTCACACCACAAGAAACATGGCTGATTCCTGGAAACTAAACTGAACTTGTTACAGTTACACTATGTTTTAGTGTACAATTAGGAACCTTTTTTATATTTTATTCTCTACCCTACATTCATATTTTAACGATCACAACCTTTTTAGAAATGTTTTACAAAGAACGTAAGAAAGAGGAAGACTTTATACAACTTCTGTCCTTTCAAATCTCTATTTATAACCCTGCTAAATTAATATTATGGAGGACGAAACCTGCAAAAGTAAAAAGTAAATGAATAAATAAATTATCTCTCGATAAATAAATATGTCATTAGAAAAATGTAGCAAAAATAATATTAAGAATAAATGTTGCAAATAAATAATTGATAAAATGTGACATAAATTTATGCTTCTGTTTTAATTTGCTTCTTTATTTATTTATTTATCTTTGTATTAATTCCCTTATTTATTTACTCTTTTGTTTAATTTTCCTTTTTATTTTTACATTTAGTTTTTAAATGTGTGTATTTATTTTTGCATGTATTCATTCATTTATTTTTGTATTTATTTATTATTTATTTATTTATTTCTGCACTTATTTTTTATTTATTTTTAAATATATGTATTTATTTATTCATGCACAATTTTCTTTTGCATTCCAATCCCTTATTTATTTCCCCAAACATATTTATTTCTCTATACTTTTCTTGACACATTTCTTTATGCATTTCTCCCTCATTATGCAAATGAGGGGGCTGTCACTCAAAGTGTGTCATCGTGAGGTCAGGGGTCAGATAATAGATGGACTATATGCTAGCCAGATAGCTGCACTCCAGTCTTTGATGACATATTTATTCATATGTCGAGTCATTTATTTAAGTATTCATTATTTTTTTATTTTGGCAGGTTTCGTCTTCCATACAATATAGGCCATTTGAAACTGAACTCATGTCGTCTGTTGTTATCTATCTTTCTCATAGACACCAGAGGAGATCCGGCGGTCTTATGCCACTCTCAGTCCTCCCACTGACATCCAGAGGGCACCATCTGCCTTTGCGGGGACGTCAGGCGCTGATGTACCAGACACCATGGACTGGAGAGAGAAGGGCTGTGTTACCAAAGTCAAGATGCAGGTAAAGAAACACATACTCAGTGTTTCCATTAGTGACTCATATAACTCCGAACAGTCAGCAGGATTAACCAGTGCTGTTGGTGAAAGCAGACATTTATTGTGTCACACAATGACACATTCAACAGTCATCATCCCACACACTCCTCTTGTTCCTGATTCGTTGAAGCAGTTCTTGATTACACAGGAATTTGTCACCATAATCGCCAGTTTTGCAAGTTTTTTTGCCACATCCACTTTGTTTTTGGTGCCTGCTGACAGACATTAACAACTCAAAGTCCAGCTCACCATCCAACCGCTTAATTTGTATCTGTTAAATATCTCAGCTTTGAAAAAGACTTATTTAATTACAGTTCCTGGATTTGAAAAATCTCAGTTAGAAATGTGTATACAGCCGTCATTTGGCCTCTTAGACAACCAAATATCTGCCGCTGTTAAAATTCATATAGTTTTATATTTCATAGTCATTGTTACACAAATAGTCAGTGGTCATGTCTATAATGTTTTTATCTGGGACTTCCACAACATGTACAAAGCAGCAACAGTGGTTATTTCTTCCATGGCTGATGGAGGAAATAGAGGAAAGCGAGGCAAAAATTTGCTTTGCGCTTAGTGTGAATGCACGGTAACACAATATGAAGCACAACATAACGTAACTTAAACGAACATAAGCAATAGCACTTGCACAACAAGCAACAAGCACTATGTAGTGGTACATTGAACCACTGTCACGCTCCCCAGAAAACGGAAACACAGAACTGTTCTCCGCCTTTTCATTTTGAAAGAGCAACAACCAATGAGGAAACTCCAACAGTCGGCTGACCAACTCTGTAACTTCATTACTCCCTCACTCACTCAGTGACAGACTTTTGCGTTTGTACAAAAACAGACAAGGATATTTCCCAAAGAGTCAATGGAGTTCTTTAATCTATTAACTCTGCTGGCACCTTCTTTACAAACTGTTGAGCTGAATATTATGGAGGGCGAAACCTGCAAAAATAAAAAAAAATAAATGAATTAATCAATCTCTCGATGAATAAATATGTCATTAATTTTAGCAAAAATAATATTAAGAATAAATTTAGCAAATAAATAATTGATTTAGTGTGACATAAATTGAATTTCTGTTTTAATTTGCTTCTTTATTGATTTATCTTTGTATTAATTCCCTTTATGTTTAATTTTCCTTTTTATTTTTATATTTAGTTTTAGTTTTTAAATGTATTTTTGAATTTATAATTTTTTTTATATAAAAAAACAAACAAGGACATTTCCCAAAGAGTTAACCTCTTAAACTCCGCTGGCTCTTTCTTTACAAACTGTTGTGCTGTGTTTCATCCAACTTTGAAGCTTATAAAGAAGATACAGAAATGCAGTGAGTATGTGACATCACAGTAACACCACTCATTTGAATCCAGGGTTCTTGTGGCTCCTGCTGGGCCTTCAGTGCCGCCGGGGCCTTGGAGGGCCAGTTAGCCAAGACAACGGGGAAGCTCGTGGACCTCAGCCCCCAAAACCTGGTGGACTGTTCAAGCAAATATGGCAACAAAGGCTGCAACGGTGGCTTCATGCACAAAGCCTTCCAGTACGTCATCGACAACCAGGGCATCGACTCCGATGCTTCATACCCCTACAAGGGACTTGTGAGTAACTGCTTTAATCCTGCTGCTCAAACATGCATCGAGGGGATTTGGAAAATCCATTAAACTTGGGAAAAAATGTGGAAAGAAATTAAAAAGAGAAACAAAAGGTCAGCTCAAATATACACACTTGTATGCACCTACAGACCCAAGTTATTGGGTCAAAAGAAATAATCTCAGCCATGATTTTTATGACCTATTTGTCAGTTTTAAATCACACTCTCCTCACTATACTATACTCTCCACTATAACACAAAGTCATATAACAACATCTAAACTGAGATGGCAGCACTTCAAATGAACACACATAAAAAAAAAAAACGTAATTCTCTGGCCTCAGTTTCCCATTTTATTTCTTAAGCAAACAAGCTATCACAGAGAGAAAACCTCCTCCTGTGATTAAGCAATCAGCCCTGAGGCCTGTACTACTAAGCAGGATTTGTGGTTATCGAGGTAACTTCAGGTTTAACTCTGGGTTTTCGGTACTACGAAGCTGGTTTACTTCTTACCGAGGTAGATCTCCACGGTAACTTATGCTGAACGGCTAACCTGCTCCGTGTAATACTATGCAACGTGAAAATTCACTCAAAACCTTTAGATCTTTTGAAATAAAGGGTGAAAATTGACTGTCAGATACTCAGATCTGTTATCAAAAACATTTTTATCCAAGGAAATGGAGTTGAACAAATGTATATTTGTATACTCACTATCTTTGATATAATGAGTATGAAAACTATATCTGCATGTCACGGCTTCAAATTAATTTTGTAATATAGCTGAGGCACAACAGTTGTTGTTGTTGCTGTTGTTGCTGTTTAAAGACTTTGCTACTAAAAGGACCTCATAGTCCGATTGTTTCCTCATCTGCTGTTTCCAAAGGCATTAATTCAATTTTAATCATGAAATCTTGTTTGTGTTACACACTATTAGTTGTTTGTTTTAGTTGTAGTTTTTGTCTTTGCATGTTCCATGTTGAACATGTTGAATTGGGTATATATTACACACAAATTGATTTTGTCGGTTATATACGAGTTATACTGCATTCCTTTTCGTAGGTATAGCTACAAACGGTGTATGAATATGGCCTTTTACAGTAAAATGTACCAGTGTTCCGTTCTACGCTTGTATAACGAAGACAAACTAACTTTCTCATGCAAACCGTAATGATGTGTGCGGAAACAGCAGACGAATCGTAACGCTGCGTTATACACGGAATCTAACATTTTAACAGAAAATGAACTTGCTTGCATTTATAAAATATCACCTTGATCAATTGCTAATTAAAGCACCACTTGAATAAATTCATTACATTTTATTTTTGCACCAAAAGAAAAACATTTGTTTCTATAATAAACCAGATTTGTTTTCATAAGACAATTGATATGATGTTTAAAAGACAGAAAAAAAAAGAGTGTATTGTAATTGGTCATTGTAAGTCAGTACTTCCACTACACAGGACAAGCTGATAACTTATTCTCTATAAAAGAAGAATGATTGTTCTTCTCTTATGAAGGCGTCAGCCCAAAAACAAAACAGGAAGTTGAAGACAGAGCGTTGTTTTCCCAGTTTACAAGACATGGTGTGCTGTTTTAAGTGGAAACATATAGGAAATCCAGTGCTAACTCAGGTTTACAGTTAACAGATTCCTGTATGAGACACCAATGTGGGTGTACAAGAAGTTAAGTCCAACCCTTCAGGCTGTAGACTGCAACACTCTCCTCACTTGTCTGTGGTCTGCTGTTAATGTCTCTTTGGAGCAACAATAAATTAATCGGAGCGGACAACGTGTTTGTCCTCCAGGCTTCATCTGGTTCGCTGTTGTTCGTGTTTGTGTGGAGGAGGAGGGCAGTTGTGAGCCGATCCGACAGACTGCTCCAGCCTCGCGGAGGTGTTGCGGCTCCAATTCACCCGAAAAATAAATAAAAGTTCTACCAGTGATGTGAAATATTCTCTTAATAAGCACGGTGACGAGTGTCCATGTCTGAAAGTCACTCTCTGCCTCACCTGCTGGAGCTGGACAATATACAGATGAATTGGAAAAAGACAAAAAAGAATAAGTTTTACATGCATGGACGTCACCCAGCTGGTCAGTTCAGTCATGCCTCAAGCCAACTTCAAGTCACAATTTTTGGCGTTCCTATTAGGTGCTTTCTTTAATACCATCAGGTATATTTCACACAGTGTAAATCATTTTAACCCCAGTTTGTTCTCTTACAGGACCAACAGTGCCACTACAACCCCCAGTACCGCGCCGCCAACTGCTCCTCGTACAGCTTCCTGCCTGAAGGGGACGAGGGTGCTCTGAAACAGGCGCTCGCCACCATTGGACCCATTTCAGTGGCGATTGACGCCACACGGCCCAGATTCGCCTTCTACAGGAGTGGTACGTTACACATCAGCTGCACAGGCTGACACCTTTACTGACATGACCGGAACAACCCTGTGTCCTACAAAATTATGTTCCCATACAATTAAACTGCATTCTCAATTACATTTGGAGGTATTTTCTCCCGGATTACTGTCGCACTTTAAACATGTGGTTAACATCCTGAATTGAAACAAAACGAAATAACGTAAACAAAACTACTTGGTTTGATTTAGTAATTTTTGGGATTCAAATAAGTGAATGCTGACTTTTAGTTTTTCATGGGACACAAACAGCGGTCTCCTGGGTGAAAGCCTGGTGTATATACATACAGTATATATATGAAAAGCTGAAGTTAACACCCCCTGACAGTCTTGTTTTTGCTGACCTCCAGAGGTGCAAAACAGCAGCATTTTAACCAGAGAGGGCAGCAAAACACCTGATGTTAAGTTAAGGTTAATAGGAGAGCAAAACTAAGGATGTAGGAAAGATTACACAGTAGTGATTGAGCTCTAGGCAGCTAAACCAAAGCTTCTTGCTGATACCATTCATTCAATAGCCCTGTTTTGGACTAAAGCTAATCATCGCACCCACGTAATTAATTCACTTTTGTCTTCTATTCCGAATTTTCACAAACAAATAGAATAATAAAACGCATCAGACTAAGTGGGCAAGGTTTCTGTGCGTGACGTTTTTTATTGTACGGCGGATTAAAAATAAAACGCATACGGAAAATACGTACTTGGTGTGCAAAGACCTTTACTCTTTAAAGTTTTAGACACTGAATCCCTCTTCCTGAATATTTTTTTTCAAAACACGTGAATCAAAATCAAAATATACTCCAACAAATTTGTATGAAATCTAAAATTGACAGTACATTCCTGGCTTTAATGTGTCTAAAAACAAAGAATGAATATCAATATAACAAGATGGATTTATTATTATTTTGACCCCTGTCATTTCAGGAGTGTACGATGACACGAGCTGCACCCAGAAAGTGAACCATGGGGTGTTAGCTGTGGGCTACGGCACACTAGACGGACAAGACTACTGGCTGGTAAAGAACAGGTGAGACATTTCCACTGCTCTGATCTCCCTTGAATCCCCATCTAGTCCAGACATGCAAACATACATACAGTACATCCTGAGCTCGTGTGTGTGTTCCTCCCTCATCTTGGCACTGAATGGGAAATGAAACAGGGAAGTCAGAGCTCTGCAGGGAAGTACCCTGTGTCAACAAGCACAAGAGTGTTTGGGTATTGTGCTGACATGAGTCAAGTGGTTGAATAGCCTTAAAACATGCCTCTCAAGCAGCCATTAACTCAGACTGCAAGGTTGGTGTGAATCAGGCGGGGTCATGAAATCATTTATGTGTAATAGAGAAGGAGTTTCATTTCTTCTCACTTATTGCGAGAAAAACATCACAATTTCCCAAACCGCTGACCTCATCAGGCCTGTTTTAGCTTGTTATAATCCTCTTTCTCCAGGTCTCACCACACAGTGGTGGTATTACTTCACCAGTTTCTCCTGTAAGTGTTTGGTGCAGATGTATAAACAGGTATACTGGAACTTTAAATTAGAGGTTAAGTGGTGACAACATAAAACATCTGAAACATCCACGTGTTCCCGGTAGATAATTGACTCTGTTGTTCCATATTTCATATAAGATTAATATTTTTAAAGGAGTTTTTTTAACAAATTTTAAATTTTAAGTTTCTATGTTATCTCTTGAATCTTGATTTTGAATCTGATTTCCACCTGTTCATTCGGTGCACTAATGACTGAAGACATGTAGCTGTGAAATGGTGGCCAGGGTTAACCTTATAAATACAGTTCAGTTAGAACATTACAGCACATGGAGAAGACATCTGTGTCCTTTAGTCCCACTTAACTCGTAAAAATGACGAACGCATTTAGAGATTTTAGACTAGTTTATGAGTGTGCCAATATTTTTTTCTTTTGAGATGAATCTTTAATTAAAACAATAATAACATTTAACATAATTTCTCAAAATATCCACCCCTATCCATATTAACATGTCAACACAGATTGAGTGATAAAAAGTGATTTAGGCATTATCTAATGTAAGACGTACGATAAATGTTGCCAGTAAATCTTATTTAAGAATTAAAAAAGACAACCCGATCCAGACAGATTTATTTTTAGAAGTTTATCAGATGAGCAACCACACATTCATCCACTGCACAGTGATTTTTAGCTGCACACCATCCTCCTTCACCCACCACCTTCACTTCATATGGAAATAGGGAAAAGCAGTGTGTCTCTGCGAGTTCCTGTTACTTTTGTGCCGTTCTGGTTAAGGCTAACACAATTAATCAAAATGTTATCGAAGTTGTAATATGGCCTACTGCTTGCTTTCAAATCACAGGAGGGTATAATATTTGTTTTTTTATTTTGCCGATGAGCTCACTATATAGTCCTCTATAGAACTCCCTGAATGGTGAGTAGGGGTGTGACTCTTCAGGTCATATTGTCATCACTTAAAATGACTATGAGGACCTTTTAACTGCTTATGAAACAGTCTCAACATAACACAGATGCCTCTATATGATCTAGTAAACGAGACCATCAGCAAGAAGATGGGTTATTTCTATATAGTTATTCTTAATGCTCGTCATCGGTGCCGCCGGATTGGATTCCGCGCAAAATCAGATGAAATCATGCAGGTTCACCAGAAACTCCTCCAGCTCAGACTCCATGGGGCCTTAGCAGCGACCAGCCCAACGCGGACCGACCCACCTTTTCCCTTATGTATCTGGCCTTCGACCTGCAGTCTGAGCTCCGGCGGGAGGTGGAGAGCTCATCCGGCAGAGGTTGGCCTTGCTGCTCCGCCGGTCCTCGCTGGGAGCCAACACTGAGGCCGTATTGCTGGGCATGCTGGAGGGAAGGGAGGCACGGGCGAACCAGAACCAGGACTGCTCGGGGCTGACCGGCAGACCCTACGGCAGTAAAATGAGAGGTTTTCTAAAGGGAATCTGGTGCTCGGAAACACTACCTCTTTTGTCCACAGGGACCGCCAAAATCAACACAAAATTAAAGTTCCTCATAGTAGCTTTAATAAGGATGTTTACTGATGAATCAGTATCAGTAAAACTTTGTTATTCCTTTTATTTATATGTTTCTCTGCTCTTTCCGTTCAGCTGGGGAAGTAAATTTGGAGACCAGGGCTTCATCCGGATGGCACGCAACAAGCAGAACCAGTGTGGCATCGCTCTGTTCCCGTGCTACCCCATCATGTAGCTGCAGAGGGAGCTGAATTGTATATGTTGCAAACTGATAGTTCCCTTCTCTTTTATGTGTACAATATTTTTACAGTTTAATTTCACATTGATTATAACATTTTTCTCTTTATTTTCTTTTTAAAATTCCCTTTAATGCACCTTTTTTACAACAAAAGCCCCCAAAACGGCAAGTCTTTAAATACTACAGTTAAATACTACATCATTGGTCTTGACTGTGTGATTGTTTGTGTCCGACTGTATGTGTGTGTTTGAATCTGTAATAAAGAGACAGATATACTCTGTAATCTCGGCCCTTCAGTAAATATCAGATCTGTGTTCTGACGCGATGAATGCGAAGATGTGGTTTTTCCATCAGTAGTTTCAGGTTTGTCAGTCTGTTAAATTGGCCATGAAAACTGCCTGAAAGGATTCCATTGACTCTTTGGGAAATTGGCTTGTTGGTCAATTTAGCTTTTACATGTTACGACAGAAGGGACGCCAAAATCAATACCCGTGTCTCTGGTAAATATCTCTGTCCTGTGCACATGCTGATGGGAAAGCATATCATATACAAGTTGCCTGAAGGCGAGTAACACTGTCTTGAGTAAGAAGAAAAGCCATTTGGTACGTTTTTATTTTCTACTGACCCTCTCATCAAACATAGACCTACTTTTCCAAAAAGCCCAAGGAGTCCTTTAAAGGCATAGTTCAACATTTTGAGCTTATTCGCTTAAAAAAAAAAAAAAAAGGGGTTAGAGAAGATAGATACCACTCTCATATCTGTCCATTAAATATGGATCTGCAGCCAGCAGCTGGTTAGCTAAGATAGGCTTACAAGACTCAGCTACTAGCCACCACCTAAAAGCTCTCCACTCAACATGTCATGGCTCATAGAGTGCTGCAGGAAATGATTCCTAAAACCCAGAAATGAGTTAGCATTTTCCCACTTCCTGTTCTCTTGTCTGGAGGTCAATGGGTTTTTTGAATGGATTTGTAGTTAGATGTCTGAAATAAGGTCTGTGGTTAACACAAGCTTAAGGGATTTTAACGTTTTGTTCTACGATATAAAATACATCAATAAATACCCCACTTGGGATTTTTGGACCCTTTATGTGTCTTAAAAAAGGAGGTTGCTAACAAGTGACTAAATGAGACTATACTAAACGTCATCACGCCAACTTGTCCGCCTTTACAGCCTCATTTATACTCGCGCTCATTCGACCGTGGTGTAGTTCGTTTATAGCCTAACGTTAGCTTTTTACTTCTAGCGATTGCATTCACACTTTGCCATTGGCTTTTTGACGTGGGAACCATTGCGATGCTAATTTCCTGGATGACCTACAAAAATATGTCATCCCTGCAGCACTATATGTATAATCCATACAAAAAACGGAACTATAAAAACAACAAGATGTGGTTTTACAGCCGGACAGAGCCAGGGTAGCTGTTTCCCTGTTTCAAGTCTATAACTTCATATTTAGTGTACAGACTTCTCTGCAAGAAAGTGAATAAGGATGGCTCCCAAAATGCCAACTATATCTGTAAAAGCTAGTAACCAAAGAATGGCAGTAATATGGGTATATCAATATATATATTGATTGATTGTGAGGGTCAATTATCTGTGAGGAGAGGCAGCAGTGGAGCCTAATTGTCCCTGATGAGGATCAGGTAGTTGAAGCCTATATCTACTCCTGGTTTCAGTGCTCAGGTGCTGACTCATTGTCTCTTTGTCAGAGGTAGTGAGAGTGCTGTCCTGTTTTTGCTCTATCTATATAAGGGTGTGTGAATCTGCAGAAGTACCACGTGAACCTATCTGTGGGATTTGCTCACCATTTAGCTTCTTCTCTGAGCTGGAGTCTCTTAGAGTGGGTTAGGTCTGTGTGGCCTGCCTTTGCTGGTTCTTTTGTTTCATTTATGTTCTAGTCAGCCGCTCGGCAGTGGTGTTTTAGTTTTAGTCTTTTCAAGATATACTGAGTGTAGGGAGCCTTCCTTTTAGGCCTGTTTTCATCTGGTGTTTCCCCAATTTTTGTGGTCAACCTTCGGGATTAACTTTTAGATTCCCCTGGTCCGCAATTGCATCCCTCTCCACGTTCCCCTGACATAGATTTACTGTCTAAAGTTTGAAAGGCTTCTTCATCCTGGAAATCATTGAATCATTTTAATCTTTTGAACGCTGCCGGTTCCACTCCATCATCAGAAACCCCTGCTGTGTGAACAAGCATCGTTTTAAACCCACAAAACAACCGAAACCTTCCAAAAAATGCCAAATATGAGGCGATGAATTTGGGGAAAATTGTTATAAAAATGTTGAACAATGATTACGTTTTGATGTAGAGAGAAAAAAAAAAGCATGTCTAGGACTTGATTGTGTTCATAAAGCACCATTACCGAGCTAAAAGCAGCAGATATTAAATATATACTGCACTGGTTCCCAACGTGGGGGTTCCGACCCTCAGTAGGGGTCGCCAATGCTTTGCAGGGGGTCACAAGGCTTTCTTGATTTTTTTTAGGGGTGTAAGACAATTGTTCTAAACAAATGTATGGTCGACCTATATCTCAGCATTTCATTAATTTCTGGGAAGAAAACTAAATGAAATGGTTATTTATTTATGTAATTTATAAGTTTGGATTATTATTTAAGATATAAACGGGATAAGGGCACAGTGAAGGCCTGAACACAAGCTATATTCACAGAGCCTTCCCTCTCTGTACGCAGCCAGAGCTGATAGAACAATGGCCAAGCATCAGGGAGAAGAAAACACTGAATTTCCCCAAAGAATAAAGAATCATATTAAGTATGTATGCTTGTTAAAAATGACACAGAGAATTGTATAAAAAAGAACAGAAAAACTCATCTGTGGTCCAATATTCACAAGAAATAATCTTTACTGCATTCACTATTTGGGTTAATTGTACAGTTTGTTCTGTACTGTTATTGTTATGCATCAAATATAATATATAATATCCAAAAAATATGC